>RJWM01031835.1:0-22765 GCA_004363535.1 Dasyprocta punctata | reverse complement strand
GGTGAAGCTTCACAAAGACCTACTACAACAACAGGAAATCCAAAAAGATGTCAGCTGTGCCCTGCAAGAAAGGACAGGAAAATAAAACATATGTGCTTTCAGTGTAAGCAACACTTGTGTATGGAACACGGAGTTGTCATGTGTGAAGACTGCCTTGGGTGTGACAGTTGAAGCAAAGCTTGTTTCTGTGGTAGACTTTTGTTTGCATCTACACTGTGGTTCACACAGAAATTTGTTTCTGATGTTATCTTTTAGGTTTTGTAAGCAAGTGCACAGCTGGTGTGAAAATGTTGATGTTTATTCTAAACATGCAATACATATTAACAATTTAATATTTTTAATTGATACTTTATGTTCCTGTAAACTACACATTGTATAATATAATAAGAACCTCCTGACAAAACAGCAAGAGCAGCAAGATGTCAAGTCCATCCTACAAAAAGGCCAGGAAAGCAAAGCACATGTGCAGTCAGTGTAAGCAATACATGTACATGGAACATGTGGTTGTTGTGTGAAGACTGCTTTAAGTGTGATAATTGAAGGAAAGATTATTGTTTTTGTAGAGTTCTATTGGCATCTTCATTGTAGTTCATATTGGAATTTACTCTGCTGTTAATTTTTAGACTTTGTACACCAAAAAAGCCTAGTTGAAATTTTGAAGCTTTTTAATGAATTCAATAAATTTTAAAAATTCAACACTTTTATGTTTTTGATATTTTTTCCTGTTAAATACCCATCGTTCAATGAAATAAACCTCATGAAATTAAAATTAAATAATCCATCAATATAAATATTCTAAATAATAAACATGGGTATTATACACCCGCATTTCTGCACCTTCTTATGATAAAATTTAAGTTATGACTCTCGGGCTTTTAACCCTAGCTGTTGTTACAGTCACTGCTTATATGGTAGGAAAGTCCCGTGTGCCGGGAAACCCTTCAGTCCCCAGTGTGCCGGAGAAAATCCCACGCTCTTGGCAAAAGTTCATCAGGGGTCCAGATGCCTGGCCTAGGCCGAGAGTCAGCCCGTGTTCTGATGGTCCCTCTCCACCTTCCTCCTTCTCAGAGCACGCCTCACAATCCCCCATTATGTCCTGTAATTGGCCTTTTCCTACTCTTGTCACAGAGATTTGGGAAAGTGTAATCTATAGTCCACACGGTGCAGCATGGGAATTGGTCTTTGACATAGTCTTTTCTCCACTTGCTAAGAGCAAACGATTTGATAGTTGGAAAGAGCTGTGGTAAGGCTAAAGAGCAGGCGCGGATGAATGACGTGCTGGCCTCTAGTGCCCCCTGCTGTCTTTCCATAGGAAAGGCTACAAAAAGAGAAAATCCGTATTCTCCAACCGAGGTCCTAAAAGAAATAGGTATAAAAGAAAGTAGATTGATGCTTTTCTTTTCTTGACTCACTTCTTTAGGTTTTAGTTGTTTGCTTTGCCTTTCCATAAATCAGTTTTTGCTTAACTGTACATGTTTCTCGTTTTTATTTGCTTTATTTGGCCGTTTTGCTCTGGAGCTCTGAATTTTTGCCTTTTTCACTTTGGCAGAGCGAGAGGCTGCAGTCTCTGGGCGAGCGGAGGGAGCGTCGGGGGTCCTCACCACTGGACGCTCTGCAGGGCTCAAGCCCCGGCTCCCAGAGCAGCAGTTGGAAGACAAATCCGCCCAGATTTAGAGCGCATGCTGTTATGGCCAATGGGACGCTAGTACAAGACTGAGTGGCACGCAGAGCTAACCAATCAGATTCCGATTTCGGAGATGTGGTACCTCCCAGACGCGGGCCCAGGAGCAAGGCTGGTCCGGGTGGGAGAAGGTGGAGCGCAGAAGAGGATGCGCAGTTTCGGTGACACCTTGTGTCATCCGAATCGGGATCCCACACACGGCCGCCCCCGAAGGCGGGTTGCCCTTGTGCACAGCGGCTACCCGAACTCTGGCGGGAACGGCGCTGAGGTGACCCGGCGAGCGGCGGCAGGGCGAGGACGCAGGGCCGGTGCGTGGCGTGGCGGGAGGTGTCCGTGACTTCGGGGACCCAGGCGGGTCGGACCACGTCCTGCGAGACCAACAGCCCTTCTCCCTCCCTCCCTCCCTCAGGGTATCGAGTGAGTCACTGTCATCCCCAGGAAGACTCGAGTTCTTTGACAGTGACATCTGGGCTCAGGCAAGGACATGGTAGACGAGAGACAGCCCTTTCTTTGTAAGTGGGTTTTTAGGCAAACTAAGTTCAAGAGTAGCAAATGCCGGGGCCAAAGCGTAGCAGCTACCTTTCCTTTCTCTTTCCCAACCCTCGGGTGCTGCAGGCTTAAGTTTTGTTGCCTTCAGGGCAGGGGTGAAATCTCAGGGAAAAGGTAGTGCAGGTTTATGAACTACTTTCAGTGAAAGCGTCTATGGCAACTCTTTAGCAAAGCGACCATACCAAAGATGTAGACCTTTGTCTTATATTGGTTCTATCTGTAATTCTGCCAGTGAAAATTTTGAGAGATGCATCTTTCCTAAATCATGCAAGACTTTCTAACTTGTAAACTTACGTTTTCCGTGTAAGAGTTCTTGTCACTATGTGTCTTACCCTATCATTGCAGATAAAAAAAAAAAAAACTGTGCATTCATCAGACTCTGACTAGCAAGAGACTCGCAAGACTATTTTTTTAAATCTAATTTAAAAAGATCATTGACTGTTGTAAAAATGGATGCCAACGCTGGAAGATCAAGAGAATTTGGTGTTTGTTCTCTTTCAAGATGAAGCCAGTGCGGAGAGGGCAAGCTGTGTGCTCCATCGAGGTTCCCTATGTATAGATTTGATTTCTACGAGAATGGCATTCCTGGATCATGATCAGGTTATCTGAGCTGCAAGTGGTCAAGTGTGCCTGAGGAAGCAGAATTTGGGGACTTATTTCTGTACAGATTAAGTAGAGAGTGAGAGGTAAATGGGTGGGTGAGCTCCAGGAGGGCAAGTGGCACCTGATATCTATTTACGTGCCTGTTTAGGGCACATGCTGTATGCTTTCTATGTGAGGACTGGAAAAGTTATGAGATAGGCATTTTGTGCCATTTCCAGAGGATGACACTGAGGCTCAGAGAAAACTGAGTAGAATAGATCACACAGGGAGTAGGAGTGAACAGCCAGAATTCCCACTCTGGTGGTGCAGCCTCAGTGATGTCAATCCCTGCTATGTTTCTTCTGGAGGAAACAAGCCTGGTACTGTGGCTGGCAGGCCCTGAAGAAGCTCACAGTGTCAAAGGGTCTGAGGGAGCCAGGACTGATAATGTACATGTTATTGGGTGAACTAGTTGAACTGCAAGTTTAGAACAGTTTGGCAGGTCAGGTTCGGGCAGAGTATTATGTGTTTGGAGGGGATGAAATATTTTATATACTTAAGGTGGCATCTTGTAGCTCAAAGAGAAGGGAGTACCCCTGGGTAGTGCTCCTAAGAAATGCCAGTGACAATTAGAGGCAGAATCTACTGAATCTGTTTTCAGAAGTTTTCCTAGCTTTAACACTCAAAGTCCCAAACCCCAGTAAACCTCACGGTTCTAGTTTTAGTGCTGAAATTCCCTTAGTTATGGTTTAAGCACTGAAAGTTTTGCTTTCCAGGAAACTTCTCAGTTTTGGATTTAGCACTGAAAGTCCCCTAACTCTTCAGTCCTGGGTAAATCCAGACAATTGATCGATTTGCCCTTCTTTTGGAATAGGCCCCAAATCAGATGGCATGCAAGGCTGAGTGCTCTTAGCATAGACCTTCAAAACACAGAGCTGTGAAGGAAACCTCACTGTAGGGGATGTCTAGACCCTAAGGCTACTGAGTAGAAAATAAAGGAGTATGGGATATAGCTTTTAAAAAGTGACTAAATGTTTAAAATTTTATTATGGTAAAAGACACTTTGCCATTCATCCCCTTCAAAATACTCCCTCTTACTGTGAACGCTCTTATCTCATTCTTGCTACTTTCTGAAGCAGTTCTGGAAGTCTCCTTTCATGAGTGTCTTTAGTTGCACTATTGTGGCTGCCTTGATGTCTTGAATCAATTCAAAATGTTTGCCTTTCATGGTCATTTTGACTTTGGGGAAGAGCCAGAAGTTGCACGGTGCTAGATCTGCTGTATAAGGAGGATGAGGACACACTCTATGTTTTTAACAAGCCTGCATTTCTGTTGGATGGCACTTGGCAGCATCATTCATCATATTTTTTATCTTCATAATGACAGTCACCAAAGAGGACTTCCAGAACTACTTTAGAAAGAGACAAGAATGAGAACTATGTTTGAAGTGAGAGCGAGTGTTCTGAAGAGGATTAAAGGCAATGTATCTTTTACTGTAAAATTTTTTAAAATTTAAAGTCATTGTATATGTCAATCATACCTCATACTTCAGTGATGTTGGAGAGGTGAGATTCTCCTCAAGGTGTAGTTATGCTCACCGTCAGCAACCTGCTTTTTTACCTCTAGAATTCTCAGTGGGCTTCCTTACTGTCCTTTCTGACCTTTGAGGGACCTTATTTCCTGTGAGTTCCCTTTAGGACCTGAGCCGGAGAAGGCATCAGCCCTTAGCTTTCTCTGTTTACCGTTCAAGGCCATTGACTTTTCAGTGGCTCTGAGGTCTAACAAAAGACAAAGCGCTGATTTTATCACCGTTAGAGAAGGGGAAGCTGGGAGAAATGTTCTGGAGAAATTCAGTACCATTGGTGCAAGCAAGGTAAGGAGTTCTCTCCTCCTGCCTCTGGGGAGCTGGTCTTTGGGTTAATGCGGGCCTGGTACAACAATCAACCATCCCAAGTTTAGCACTAAAAATACGGGGAAGCCCTTCTTTGGAATTGAAAGATCTTGGACTTTCACCAGTGCGTATAGAAGACTGGAGGAAAAGTACAAGACCTGTTTTGGAGGCTGGAAGCAACACTGTCTGGTGTCAAGTGCCGATCAGAGGTTATCTGCTTTCCGTATCCACTTTGCTGTTCCCTGTTTTTCCCCTGAAGTTGGCTACCATGTTTTACAGTTCCTGATCATGATTATCTACAATAACTGCATAGCTCAGTGATGTAATTTAAATGTATTGTAATTAATATTGATGGTCCATCTTTGACTTTGCTTGTGAATTAACTTTTGTGATTTATTTATTTATTTATTTATTTATTTTTGCATTGCTGGAATTAAATGCAGGGCCTTTGCACAGAGCTACATCCCCAGCTCTTTTTTTTTTTTTTTTGAGACAGGATCTCATTGTTACTAATTGTAGGTTCAAATTGCTCAGCCTCAAATGTGCTGTGATTTGTTGCCATTGTGAATATTGTGATCATGTTTTACTTACTGTGTATGACCATATTTTTCAAAAAGTCAGATAATGAAAATGAGGTCAACAAAGCAGATATGATCCCATCATTGAAAAACAAGGCTAAAAGACTGTGTTATTTTAATAACAATGGAAAGATACATGCAACTTGATTAGAGAGGTAGATAACCAAAACAGAGCATACTGCAAATATGCGTCAAGGAATTTGCAGTTGGACATGGGGGAGAGGGGATGTAGAGACGCATATGACTGAATCTGAACATCAAGGACAAAGCAGTTATATACTTCTAAGTCAATCAAAAGAGTTTTGCTTTCCAAAAAGACACCAGGGTTCAGTCAAAAACAGTCACTGAATTAGCATGGGCATACTGCATAAATAAGCATTATCCTATTGGTCTCTTGACTGTTCTGTGCAACTGAGTAGTTACATAACCTAATTCAGAGGTTGCAACTAAAATGTCCTGCAGGTGAGAGGAGAATTTCTGGTAACAGGTATATAGGCTCCTTGCTGTGTAGAGCTGATCTTGTCACATCTCGCCAACAAGCATGCTTTCTACAGCATCTGGTCTTTTGTGATACACTGAATTGGGGAAACAAAAAAATTTTTCTCTAGCTCTTGGCTACTTTGACTTGAAAAATGGAAGTTTTTCAGATAATCATCTTGGTTTTGTTTCTTTAAACCATCAAACTGGCTTTATTTTTGTCATGGGCACATGCATGACACTGAAATTTTGTCATTTTGTTTGGTTATTTTCTCTCTTTTTTGGGAGGGAGGGGGGACAGAGTCTCACTTATGTAGCCTAGGCTGGCCTCAAACTCACGTGGATCCTCCTGCCTCAGCCTCCCAAGAGTTGGAATTACAGGAACGCACCACCACATCCAGTTTTTTTTTTTTTGTTTGGTTTCTTCAGTGTTACTTAAGTGTGCATTAAAGTATATGTTTACATTTAGGAAATGTGACACATTAAAGAAGCCCTTTGTAAGCATCATTCTCAATATACTTTCTTGTTTTGTTTCAGACATAACCTAATCTACAAAATCATTTAAAAAATGCCACTCTTTTTTTATTCTTTTAAGACAGGGTCTCACTCTGCAGTTCAGACTGGCCTTGAACTGGCTATGTAGCCTAGGATGGCCTTGAACTCGTGGTGACCCTCCTGCCTCAGCCTCCTGAGTGCTGGGATTACAGGCATGTGCCAGCACACCTGGCTAAGCCATCAACTCTTGAGACCTAGGCTTGCACACAAAATTGAGGGTTTGAGGAGATGTTCTCTGGTTGTATAAATACCATTTTGTGTTTATCAGTCAAGTGCTTCTCACAAACTCTCACCATCTCCCAAATTGTTTTGCCAGTAAAAGGTCTCTCAGTTTAATTGATAAAGATGCAGATAAGATGTCTATTTAAACATTACTGTCTTATTGAAACCATTTAGCTATGTCAACAAAAAAATGTTTCAGAAAAGTAAATTCTTGACCGTCATTATGTGACATCTAACAAAATTTTAAACTTAAGAAATAGTAAGATCTGATTAAATTCACATTAGCCTTGCAAAAAATTACATAGATTCTTTTGGGGAATCAGAACTTTCTGAAATTTATTTTTGAATCATCACTCTGAGTTAAAACTTAAACACAAAAGAATTTCAGAATGTCATAATTCCCGATACACATTTCATTGGTTTTTGTTTAATGACTGGAGTCCTTCAGAAAATATTATATATCTATTGAAACATACCACTTACCTAGTGATTTATTAAATAGCCCCTCAAGATTATTAGTTAAGCATTCCAGGTACTTTTCTGTAATAAAAGCAAAAAGGAATTTTACATGTTGGATATGTTTCACTTTATAAATTATTTTAAGTCTTTATATATAGGACATAAAACTTAGAATTTTCAACCAATTTGCTTTTAATTATGCAAACTACAAATAATACTAAACTCAATACTGTCATTACTTCCAAAGTTTGTTTCTAGTTTTATTTTTATTCAATACAAAAATGATCTTGCTCACACTATTAGCTGCCTAAAACTTTAAATATAAATATATTAATAAATATTTATAAATATTTATTTATAAATATTATATAAATATATATATATAAATATAAATAAAAATAAATATACATAACTGTTGGTTAAAGAGCAGATTACAAGAAATATTTTCTATGTTCATGTTTTTTTTAATGAACTAATTAATTTTGTTTATTTATTTATTTATTTATTTGAGACAGGGTCTTGCTCTGTAATTCAGTCTGGTCTTAAACTTACCACATAGCCCAGGTTAGCTTTTTTGTTTTTGTTTTTGTTATTTATTTATTTTATGAAACAAGTAAAACAAAATTTCATAGCAAAGTAAGAGAATAACAATAGTTAATGCATTGAATATTGTTATCTTTAAAGTAATTACTCAGAGTACAAGATATGGGCATAAAAAATTCTCCAATTGATATTAGCAGAAACCTTTCTCAATGAACTAATATACACTAGTAATATAACTACCTTGCATTTTTTTCCTTTTTCCTTCCTTCTTTACCCATTCCCCCATCCTAGTTCCTTTTTCCCTTTGAACAATTTCTTTCCATTTCACAATATCTGACCTTATTTACTCTTTCAGTTTCTCACATCAGGGAGACAATACGATGTCTACGCATATGAGTCTGATTTATTTCATTTATGAATATGGTCTCAAGTTGCATCCATTTACCTATATCTGCATTCTTACTTTAAAAACAAGCTTCTGGTATACATAATCTAAATCAAAATTCACAAATTGTAGCTGAAATCCTGTCAACTTTCTGCCTAATAGGATGTAAATCCAGTATAATACATAAGCAATTCAAAATTAAAGTTTATAGTAAAATATCAACAAGTCATAACTACTACATATCACCCCTGCTGGCTTCCACTGTACTTCAACCAGACACAGCAGATGTGCACATCTGATAAACATACTGCTTAGAAAATTAAAGCTGCAAATAAAGAATGCATAAACATGAACACAGATATACCAAGTTCTCTCTGTAAGGCATTTTTCATTGATTGGTAAAGCTATGGTTCTATAATTTGTGTTTTGGTTATGTTTTGTTTTGTTTCATTTTGTTTTGTTTCGTTTTAGACATGGTCTTGCTATGTATCCCAGGCTCACCTCAACTTGCAACAATTCCCCTGCCTCAGCCTCCTGAGTCCTGGGATTACAGGGTTGTGCCACAATGCCCAGATAACATTCTTTTCAAAAGAAAATTTTTTCTACACTGTCACATGCAGTAATTTCACTGTACATTCTTGACTATACTGCAGTCTTCAAATTCTCTTACAGAGCTTGACATACCACAATTCCTCTATAAAGTCAGCTTATATTTTTAGTAGTATTTATTGCTTCAGCAAACTTTTTCCCCATTCACTGTTTAAAAAATTTTTACTAGTACATATTTTCCATACATAGCAATTCCATTTATCATGGGGAATTTGTAACTGTACATGTCTCAGTTCTTCTTTTTTCCCCATTTCCCTCCTTTCCCTTCAACCATTCTTCCCCTCCCCACTTACAAATGCTTGTTTCCATTTTTTCCCTTCCATTCTTTTTAATCCCTTTTCTCTTCCTCTGCCCCCCCCCCCATTCTCCTTCCCATTTGAACATCTTACTTTACAATATCCATCCTCCATTTTTCTTCTTACTCTTTGGGTTTCTTATACAAAAGAAACAATGTGATATTTAAACTTGTGTGTCTTATTTCACTTAATATCATGGTCTCAAGGTGTGTCTGTTTACCTAAAAATGACTCAAGTTTATCCTTTATGGCAGAGTAGTACTCCATTATATTAAAAAACCCACTTTTTCTTTAAATTTCACAAGATTTAACGTGTGTCTTAGAGTTCCTTCTTTCCTTTTTGTACGTTGGGGAATGCTGGTATTCTCAGCCACATAAAATCTCAAGGCTGCTTGACTCATAGTGAACAGCCTTCAAATTCCTGAAGGACTGTTGTATAAGACAGTGGGAATTACATGTTACACTCAGCCTAAAGGTAGATCAAGGTGAGACTGTGGGGTTCGTTCTTGGGAACAGATTATCCTAGAGTAGACAAGATTTAAAGTGCCTTCCAACTCTCTGATTGCATACCATTCTCCCTAGATACCAAAGTCTAACCATCCCTGGCCTGAGGTGTAAAACCACAATCCTGATTTCCCAGTCACAGCTGCATGATCCTATCGTGTCGCGAAGGGTATTAAGGCTTCCAAGCCAGACAAAGTTGGGTTCTGATTTTGGGCATCTTAGGCATTTCACCTCCTCGAACTTTGGTTCCCTCCACTGGAAATGGGAACCATGCAGACAGTATGTAAAATGCTTGGGTTCTGTAGAGGTCCCACGTCTCTGGAGTGACGAATTAACTTCACAGTTAGAAATCTCACGAGGCTGGGGTTGCAGCTCAGCGGTAGAGCACTGCACAGGACGCAGGAGGGGCCAGGTGAGATCCCCAGGACTGGAGAGGAGTAAGGGCAAACCCCAATAAACCCTCCTCTCCCCTTCTGGGATCCTTGCTACACCCTGCAGGTCCGGCAGGGGACAGCAGAAGTCAGCCCCGGGTTCTGGGGCGGGGCGAGCGCCAGCGAGGCACTGCGCAAGCGCACAGCCGAGAAGCAGGACCTGGGCTGCGGGGCGGGGCGCGGCGCTGGATTGTGGGCCGGCTCGCTTCCGGACCTCAGGTAGCCCGCTTTTCAGCTGGTAGGCCCCGACGTCGTCTTTCCAGCCGCGGGGAGGGCACAGCGCTGCGGGTGAGCTGTGCGTGCCCACAATCGGATTTTCCAGCAAAGGCACAGAATATGAAGGGCGTTTGCTGAGCGTGCTCCCCCCGCCCCCCATTGCTTCTTTCCTTCTGGGAATTTCCTGAAGTCTGCCTTTTCCTGGCCCTAAATCATCCCCCATCCCGCCTTCTACCCTCCTGGAGCTGGGGTGCTTGTGAGGGTGGTGCGGTAGGGTCATGGACTACTGCAGAAATGCCTGGTAGGGTTTTAGCTTTTCCAGCAACCACTTCAAACTTGACCTAAATCTGCCTGCCATGCTCAGTCAGGGAGTAGGTAATTGCTATACTCTTAGCATGTGGACGTGCTTTGGCTATAGTAATGTACACAAAATCTCTTAATTCTCTGAATTCTGGAGGACTTGGTGCTGGGGCCCATGCGTGGTTTTGCGCATGGTTTGCAAGGTAAGTAAGTAAATTGTTCCTCTCTACCTTGTACCCAAGACGTTTGTAACCGGAGCAGAGTTTTTAACCGGAGCAGAGCGTGTGATGGGCTCCTCCCCGCCCATCCCTTTTCATCCCTCTGCCTGTCCTGTGCGCTTCTGGCCAGGCCGGGTGGCCTCTCCTTGAAAAAAGAGCAAGAGGTTAATTGCTTTTTGTCTGAGTTTCTCTGCAAGAGTAGAAAGTTTTTGCAAGCATTGGGAGTAGATGTATTTTGTCTCCTTAGAACAGCAGTCGGTTCGCTAAGGATGTTAGGGAGCTGTTTGGCTCCTAGCAATGCAGCCGCTGCGTGAGGAGGCCGAGGGCTCATCATTTCCAGACAGAAGCTTTCTTGGATCACTCACCCACTCACTTGGCCTATACTCAGTATTGACCTATGCAGGATAGTGTGCTTGGAGCTGGGAGGACCACAAAGAAGAACTGAGCCTGGGTTTGCCCTCGGGCTGACTGGCTAAGAGGAAAGAGAATCCCAATATTAGTAGCCCTACCCTGGGTAAAGGCAATGTGCCCCCAAGAGAGGTCATGCAGTGGATGGACAGGCAATCTGCCTTTCATATTGCTCAGTGTTACAAGAAAATTAAGTCCCCAAATAACGTGATGTTGAATGACTGTCTGGTGAGCCTCAGATCTGTAAGGAAGGATGTTTTCCTGACTTCCAAATGGGTCCTGTCATTCCTGGCCACCTCCCCTCTCTCCACCACACACCTGCCTCTGTCCCAGTGTTCTCTGTCTCAGGGACTAGTGTCAGGGCTGTCCCTGCTTCTCCTAATGGCTCTTCCAAGCCAGAGGCCAAGGGCTGTGTCATTTCTCATTCATCCCCACCCCTTAATCCCCGTATGCAGGCCTGGTGATTCTCCATCCTGAAGCTCTGAGTTCACTCATGTTGTTCTACCCTCATCGCCAGTGTGCTAGGCAAGGCTGCCGCCTTCAGCTGATTCATCTTCCCCTACTGCAGCCAGGATGTGATTGCTGGAATTTAAATCTGAGTGTGAGGCTCACCTCACCAATCCCACAGTGCCCTCAGGACAGAAACCAGGCTTCGAAGTGTGCAGCCCCTGTATTTCTCATTTGGTCTGCTCTTCATGACCTCCCTGGATTTCTTTGCATCTTGAGAATGCAACCTGCTTTCTCATGGCAAGAGGCCACGTGCACATTGCTTCTTCCTGGCACATGGTTTCACTTGGCTTAGTCCTACTTCCCCTGAGGTCACAGCTGCAACCCTGCTTCCCTGGGCGTCCTTCCTCGGGCATCTCATGAGGCTCACTCAGCAACTGCCTCCTCCTGCTGCTGTGCAGTACACAGGTTCTGCGAGACCAAGGCCAGGCCCCCAGGCTTTTCTTGGCTTTTTACTGCACTGACAAAGAAGATGTTCAGTAAATGTGATTGAATAGAGATGAGTTTGAATGTCAGTTGTGATATGGTGTGATTCACTGAATTCCCAACTCACAAATTCACCCTACCTCTGTTTTCTCAGTGTGCTGAAATACAAATAGCCTGACCTACATCAAGTCTAAATATAGGTGGAAGAGAAGATAATTGTTATTATTGGAGCAGCAAGTAAATGTGAGGCTTGCCTGCATCTGAAATCTTGGCTGTTCTGTGTGACTTTGGTGCATTGCCTGCCTTCTCTGTGCCTCAGTTTCATCACCTGAGAAAGGGGGATAGAAAAGGTAGCACTTATTTTACAGTGTCATGAAGTAGCGATTATGAGGCAATACATAGAAAGCCTTAGAATGGCGCCTGTCTCCTGGTCATTGCTCAAACACATTGTCATCCTCATTATGATAACTACTTATTTATCCATCATCCAGTCAATACACAGCGTTGAATCCAGTTCTTCCTACACATTGGTTTCCTCATCACTGTCTCTTAGGTACAGATGAGCTCTCCTGTGTTCTTCCTGTTCTCAGAGTTCTCTTCCTCCTCAGACCCTTGCTCACAGGAAGTTGTCCTGACTCTCTGAAGTGAGCTCAGCAGCTCTTTTCTGTTCTTCTGAGTCAGTCTGTTACTAGTTACTACAGGGAGTGAAACCCTGATTAACCTAACTGTTGAGCAGTGGGAAAATTGAAAAACTTACACACGAAATCTCATACGCCATTCCTCATATATATAAAGATAATTTTCCATGGAAGAAACAGATGTAAGAACTAAGCACCACCACCTTGGTGGTAAACACTTCTAATTCCAGCATTTGGGAGGCTGAAGCAGGAGGATTGCCACAAGTTCCAGACCAGGTTGGCTTACGTAGTGAGTTCAAGGCCAGCCTGAGCTACGTGGTAAGAACCTGTCTCAAAAAAACAACAAAAATGCCTCAAGGAACTTTATTTTGTTTGTTTATATATTTGTTGATTGATTGATTGATTGGTACTGAGGATCAAACTCAGGACCTTGCACTTACCAGGCAAGTGCTTGAGGCACTGAACTAAATCCCCAGCCCCTAAAAATTGTGTCTATTTTTTGGTACTGGGAATGAAACTCATGACCTCACATTTGCCAGGCAGGTGCTGTGCCATGGAGCTATATCACCTCAAGGAACTTTAGGCTCATCTATTTTCCTCACCTCAGGGACATGGTGGTAGAAGGGGTGTGGCCTGAGGAGCAGCAGCCAGTGTCTACTTCTGTGGCCTGTGGCCAGTATACTCCCTGCTGTGTCTTAGCAAGTCTGGGGCAGGAGATTACTGGGACTTCTCACCAGTGTTTAGCCTGCTGCTGTGGTGTACACACAGTAGAATTCACTGTCATTATTGAGTGACTCGTTGCCAGGGCTTCTTTTAGTGATTTGACATAAAGCGTGGATGTCTGCGTCACTGCAGGAAAGGTACCACAGTAGAGCAAATGACAAAGCGAATGCTTAGTGAGGCCTTGCTTTCATCACTGAACATGTTACCCTGTTTTTGTTCTTCAGTGAGGAGCGAATGGGAGGATGAATATCTACACGAATAGGAAAGAATTACAAGATAGAGTGACGGAAGTCAAGGAATTAGGAGGAGGAAGAAGCCATTTGCTCCAAACTGGTCTGCTAGGGCGGGCTGGAGTGCTAAGGAGAAGGCGAGGTCGTTCCTAAGGGGAGAAGTCGGGGAGAAGCTTTAGAGAGCAGGGGTGCAGAGGGTAGTGGGGTGTGAGGTGGAGAGAAGGAGGACATTGCGGGCACAGAGGTGTAGAGTGAAGATGGTAATGTGCGGACCCAGGGTGGAGGGAGGAGGAGACCCAGCCAACCAGGGTGGAAGTCTGAGGTGAGCGGGACACCTCTTTTCAGCTCCCAATCAGTCCATTACTAGTTACTGTGAGGAATAAAAGCCTGGTTAACCTGACTGATGGGAAGTTGCCTGAGCGTGAGAAAGATGGGAGGACGTGTTGGGAGAAGAAAAAGGTTGAGCCTCCCTTTCTTTAATTTCTATAATTGTGGATGCCTATCACTGTCTTTTTTTTTTTAAATCCATTTTATTTCAAGGAGACAAAAAGAAAGAAGAAAAAAATAAAACAAAAACAAAATTTCAAAACACATCAATCCAGGGCCACAATGGTACATACATTGTGCATCGTCATCCCCAAATCATTCACCCAGAGCACAAAACATCTGCATTCAATTGTCCAAACAATAGCAGCACAAATCTTTCTCCTCAGTGAACTCAGAGAAATCAATAGTGATCTTAACTATTTCTATCACTGTTAATATACGTACTCTGCTTGTATTCTGTGTATTTGTCCCTTTCCCCTTGCTTTAGAACTGCAGCCTCACCAATGGACCTGATTGGTTTTGGTTATGCAGCCCTTGTGACATTTGGAAGCATTTTAGGATATAAGCGGAGAGGTAAGCCTGAAGCAGAATTCTAATTAGAGGGACCTTGTGGGGAGCTCAAAGTTGTGCTCGGTTCATCTGAGGGTCTACAAGTGGAACAAGAAGCCAGAGATGGCTTGGAGATGGCTGAAGACCAGCTGTTCATGGGTGGGATTTGTGGAGGGGAGGGTTATGTGGGGCTGAGCATGACACAGCCGTCCCGCCGGGAGCTTCCAGGCCTCTGTCAGCCATAGACTAATTTAACCTGCAATTATAGATTGCATGATTAATTGGTTTAATCTTCAGGGCCACTTATTAAGGATTGTTTTTGTTTACATAGTGTGTAAAAAATACTGGTTCATATATCCAAGTTGTCTTTTTTTACCACCATGAGCTAACAATGCCATTGGTTCTCATTGACATCATCACAACCTCCTAGTAAAAAGATTAAGCCAAAGTGAAGAGCACACAAACAAACAGAAAGTAGCACCTAAAAAGTCAACCAGTTGCCCAAGATCATGCAGTGTCATAGCCACTGTCACCAGGTAGAATTTCTTCTTCTTCCATGTGATTCCTACCCTGGCTCCATAGTGTGACTGTTCCTCTGCTTTGCATTTGGGGTTCCACACAAAACAGTCATTTCTTAGACACTATCTATGAAAAGGTCCATCCTTAATTTGGCGTTGTTAAGTACTGATGCCCCATTGGATGTACGTTTGAAGGTGCACGTGTTATACTTGAAGTGTGGGTTGAATTGCCTTTGTTTTGGACTCTCTTCGTAAACCTGTACTTTCTCCCCCAAGGTGGCATTCCATCTTTGATTGCTGGTCTTTTTGTTGGATTTTTGGCTGGCTATGGAGCTTACCGGGTATCCAATGACAAACGAGATGTTAAACTGTCACTGTGTAAGTAACACTTTCCCCACTTATGGAAAATTGAACCTTGAGAAAACATGTTGTCAGATGTTAAATGACCATGTCCATTGTACAACTCTGTTTCTTGCTAGACAAAACTGATAGAAAATAATAGTATTGCTGTGATGCCTTCCAACTTGTTTCTATAAAACTTGTTACTAGAAATATGAAGTTAAATTAGAAAAAGCAAAGAATTATTCTTGGACTTTCTGCTTATTTTTATAAATGTACATTTAGCACAGTTTTTATAATGCCAAGAAAATACTGTATCTAAAAACAGACAGTATTACTTATATGATTGGGTTCACAAACACCTTCTAGCTTTTGCTTTGCCAGAAGATATTCAACAAAAGCAAGGCACACCCGTTTAGCTTTTTCCCCTAATGTGCTTAGTAAAAGAATGTTCACAGAAGAAACATATGGAAACCTGTGTTTAAACCCATAGGATACGTACATTTCTTTTTTTTGTCTAGCTGGAAGGTGAAATGTAGTTATGTAATTCTTATTTAAAATCCTTTGGTGGGATATGGAGAAAATTACAAATGAACACAAAATTTTATCTGTTTTATATTTGAAAGAGAGAAAGAGATCTGGTGGGGTTATTCCTCCCTTATTTTTTACTCCCTTATTTTCCTCCTTTATTTTAAATACAGGTTAAGACTATTTTTAACAAAATTATGTTAGAAGATAAACTATATTGGCATGATACAGACATTCAGCATTTCATTCATGTGTATTTAAGTAGTTTATATATGTTTATTATCTATAATTTTATTTTTATATCAATAAATGGTTTTTCTTTGAAAGCTGTTTTGTCTTAGTTGTTTTCTCATCGCAGATACACAATACCCCAACACCCACAGTTTGAAAAATGAAAGGACTATTTTAGTTCACAGTTCATAGGGGTTTCAGTCCATAGTTAGCTCGCTCCAAGGCAGGGCACCATGGCAGAGGAGAATTCCACAGGACATGGTGGCAGGAAGCAGAGAGAGCTCTAGGAATGAGGGAGGGAGATCTGCCCTTCCAGCCCACACCCCAGTGACCAGTCACCTCCAAGCAGAGTTCACCTCCCAAATCACATTTAACTATAAAGCATGCCCCATGATCCAGTCAGTTTCCCAAAGCCCCACCTATGAGCACATCCAGATATAAACCATAGCATTGTTCTTGCATTGTGGTATTAATGCCCTAATCCCATGGTGGAGAACCTACAAGGTGCGTGTTTTTTTTTTTTTTTTTTTTTAAAGAAAAAGATGTTAGTATATGAGTTGGTTGTTTTCTAAACTAAAACCTCAATATTCAGGTTTAATTGCAGTGTTGGCACTTTTCAATAAGTAAGTGGGTTTTGGGTTGTAGTTTGGGCGCTCATCTCTAAAAGTTTCACCACGACTGCCCTAACCTCTTACATAAAACCACCGCCACAGTCCTACTGGTGTAGTTCTTAGAAGGCTGAAGCAGTACTTCCGAATGACATATTATTAGTCTCCAGACATCAAATCCCTCAAAATGGAATGTCACAAAGACTATATTTAGTCTTGTTCTTGATCCTAGTTTGTAATCTGGTCTTACTTACACTGAGTTACTGTTTTTTGGGAGGCAAGTAGGTTACTGGAATTGAACCTATGGCCTTTTATTTTTTATTTAGAGACAGTCTTTTTTTTTATGGTAACAGTTTTATTAACGGTAAGGAGAGAAACAGGCTCTGCAAAGCAAGTTTGGGTCAGGTAAAAAAAAAAGAAGTAATACCCTAGTGCATGAGGGCAGGCCACCATGCAAGAGAGAACGTGGGCCTAGAGACAGGGCCTTGCTAAGTCCCTAAATTGCTGGGCTGGGCTCACATTTAAAATCCTGTTGCCTAATCTCAGCACTCGGGAGGCTGAGGTAGGAGGAGCATTGGGTGTTCGAGGCCAGTTTGGGCTACAGCGAGAGCGCAAGGCCGGCCTGAGCTACATAGTACAACCCTGCCTCAAAAAACTAGCGCTGGGAGTTTGGCTCAGTGGCTTAAGCACAGTGCTGCAAAAAAAATAAAATATAATATAATATCCTGTTTCCTCAGCTTCCAGAGTGCTGGGGTTACAAGCATGTGCCATTACACCCAGTTTAACCATTTTGTGGGTATCTCTTGTTGTCCAAGTATACCACCTAGTGTTTCTGAGGAAAATTAAATAAAACGTAGGTCTAGCCTAGCCTTCTAGGAGTCTCCTAGGAGCAGAAATCAAGGAAAGGAAAAAGACTTTTGAAGGTATTTCAAGAATGAATTTTAGCATGTTTGTTTACTCATGAACTTTTTAACAAGCTAGTTTGCTAACTTTTAATATAGTGCTTTATTTCTTCAAGAAAGCAGCAATTCAGTGCTATCTAAAAGAGTTATATTGAAACTTTGAAATGCGCATTCATTTCACAAGCCAGAACTGATAACGTGTTTGAAGCTCTGATCCATGGATTGGCTTGGCTTTCAGTTACAGCTTTCTTCCTGGCCACCATAATGGGTGTGAGATTTAAGAGATCCAAGAAAATAATGCCTGCTGGGCTGGTTGCAGGTTTAAGGTAAGAACTCTTTTGATCTATACTCTTCTTCCATCATTTTGAAGTGCCAATTTTTTTAAATTAAAAATTAATTTTAATTTGAAAGGTCAAAGTAATTTTTTATTATAATATGCATGCCTGTAAAGACATATCAACAATCAGTGAGTCTTTGGCCTGTGTGTGCACGGCACCATTATGGAATAGACTTGGTGTTGCTGTGGCATCAGATTACTTGTTCACTCTTAACTTCTTCAGAATAAAGACCACATTTAGCCTCATTTTCTCTTAACTCACCTGAAGGAATAAACATGTTCATAATTGTCATTTGGAGAGTTGAACAGTGACAGTCTGATACAGTTATTTTCAGTTTTTAATGGAGAAAAATTTAATACTTTTTCAAAAGATAAATAGCCTCAAGTTTCTCTTAATTTGACCCAGTAATTCTATCCATGAGGTTAAGTATGTTATCAAATATAAACTTGGAGATAATATTTTTAATTGTTCTTAGAAGCTGTCTTTATATGTTGAAAGCCATAAACTTGTTCGTTTTCTTCGATACACATTTTTATTTTTTGGAATTTGTTTCAAAGAAATGATATGTTCATAAAGACCGATATTCATTGCAACTTTATTTTTAATGGAAAACATAAACTGAAAAATTAGGAACACCCTAGACATTTACTGTAAGGAAGTAGTTCAGTAAATATTTTGCAATAAATGTTCAATTAATGCTTGTCCATTTAATGAAACATTGAGCAAGTATTTGCATTCCATGTTTTGAAAAACTATTTGGAGGCATTAAAAAACATTAATCACATAATCATAAATAAAATAGTATTTAAACTTACTAGATGCAATGTGAACTATTTTTAAAAAATGTTTGTGTAACCAGGACATGGTGGCACCCACCTTAATTCCAGCACTTGGGAGGGTGAGGCAGGAGGATTGCTGCAAGTTCAAGGCCAATCTGTGCTACTTAGTTCTAGGCCAGCCTGAACTATATAGGGAGATACTGTCTCAAAAAATAATAATAATAATAAATAAGTAAATGTCTCTGTGTAAAATAAGATAAAAAGGAAATACTTTAAACTGTTAGTGTTTTTTCTCTGGGTTGTAGCATAATGAATAATTTAAATGTTCTTTCTGCTTCTCTAGAATGTTTTAGTATGGCTATGTGCTATATCTCTAGAGAGGGGGAAAATGTGATTACAAAGGACACCTTTTGAGTTATTAAAATGATTTTTGGTGTTGGAAAGACTCAGAAGTATGGTTTACTGACTAAGAAGGCCTCAGGCAGAGGAAAGTAGCTGAAACTGTAATAATAACCTTCCTTTGGGCCCCCATTTGTTCCTAGATATATATTTATTTATAGTGGTACTGAGACTTGAACCCAGGGCCTTTCTCTGCATTGATCTGCATGTCCAGGACCCTCGCCACTTAACAATTTTATTTTTTAGATGAGGTCTCACTGAGTCACTAAGTTGTCCAACCTGGGCTCAAACTTGGGGTCTTTCTGCTTCATTCTCCCTTGAATGCTGGGATTACCCCACTATGCCCAGCTCCTTGTGGTTTTTTTCAAGTTGCTTTACTCACCAAGCTTTTGAAAGTTGGTGTTTCTTCCCAAACATTCCTCTCAAAAGTCCTCATTCCAGGTTTCCAGAACAGTGAGTTCTGTTTTCTCTTATTCATTCAGTGAACCTTTTTCAGTTGGGTCTGCGCAGTCAGGATACAGGGATGATGGGGTCACTCCTGCTGGGAGAATGGAGGGAAGAGAGAGCCACAAAAACCATGGCTGGATTATGGCTCATTGTCCTGTGTCCATCCCAGGTAAGAGTGACTCATCCTTTGTCTTTCTTTTATTTTTGTGCAGCCTCTTGATGATCCTAAGACTCGTCCTGCAGCTGCTCTGAGCGTCTGAAGGAGCTGCATGCTGAACACTTGTCATTCTACAGCAATGGGCAGAGCACATTCTTTGTACCTTGAAAGATAAATTCCAATATAGGATGTTAAATATTTTATGTTTGAAACAAAGGTAACACTGTCACCTTGAATCTGAACAGGAGTTTGAGGGTTTTTTTTAATGGTCAAGCACTGTTTTTATTAAAGGTGTTTAATAAATCATGATACACTTTCATTTGCTGTGTCTAATACATGTATCTATAACTATGCCTATCTATATGTATTATATTTTTTACAATTCCTAATACTCATAACTCAAATAAGTTGAACTTCAAATTATCTCATACAGGAATTTTTTACATGAACTTCACAGAATGTTAATGTGCTACTTGGTGCTTCCGTTATATTAGAAATTTTATTTTTCCCATTTTAATTATGTATGCTGTCAGTTTTGTCTTCCTCTTTAGAAGAATTTCATTCTTAGTACACTGCATTCCAACAAGATGTATTCAATTTTCGAGTAAAAGACATTTTGTTTTAAAACCGTTTCTTTAATTTTGGTCCTGTCTCTTTTTTTTCTTTTAAAAAGCAAAACAGAGAAAAGGATAGAAATAATACAGAATTTCAAAAAAAAAAAACAGTAAGAAATCAATACTAATTAATATATTGCAAGGGGGCTTCCAACTAGAAGACAACTAGCCTGCCTTCCTGGTGAGTGGCACGTGACTGGCACAGACTCCAGGAAGAGAAAGAGATGTGCCTCCCAAGAACCTGCCGTGTTAGGCAGGGAGGTTCCAACCAGAAGACAACTAGCCTGCCTTCCTGGTGAGTGGTGCACGACTGGCATGAACTCCAGGAAGAGAAAGATCTGTGCCTCCCATACACCTACTGGTGTGTGGGCTAAGAATCAAGGACCCCCCACCCCCACACCATAAACAACCTGCTGGTTTGGAGGACCGGCTAAGTTGGTAGCAAATAAGGTACATAAAGCAACTAAATGCTTGTGTTGTTTGGTTGATTTTGCAGGCCCGGGGCTGGCAGTCTGAGCATCTCTTGGGAAGATGACAGTATGCAATGTAGCAAATATGGGGGATTCCCTTCTGTCTTGTCTTTGAGGCCCAATATTGTTCTCATTGTTTTGCTTTACTCTGATTAATTTTTTTTGCTTTATTTCATATTCTGTTTTTATTGGTTTTATTCAGTTTTGTTTTTGGTTTAATTTTACTATACCTGATGGAATGGTCAACTATTCTGAAAATAACAAGATATACTATAGTAGCTATTGTTTTCCTAGTATCTTGCTTTGAAGTTCTGTACCAGTTCTACTGTTTTGTTTTGATTGACTTTATTCTGTTATGTTTTGTTGGATTTTACTGTCTTTAAAATAAAATTTAAAAATATATATATACTAAAAAAATTAATATATTGCATATTGTTATCTTAGAAGTAGTTGTTCAGTTTATAAGATTTAGGCATAAAAAATGATCAATCAAACAATGATAGCACAAACTGTTCTTTTTGATGAACTAACAGATTAGTAGTATAGTTATCTATCTTGCACACATATACATACATACAGTTATATGTGCATACCTACATACATATAATCTTTTCCTTTCTTCCTTTTCTCCTTTCCCCTTTGGTGCCCTCTATATGCAAATCATCTCTGACATGTAAATGTTCAATTATTAATGAAAGGAATTGGGGAAAGGGATGATTAAGGCAGTACTATGCTTCTTCAGGGGCAGATAATCAGTGTGTACATATGTCTCTGGAATAGTAATAATTCTGGGGGGAAAGATTTTGGCTCAAAGCACTTCATTTTTAGGCATAGTTATAACTTTTAGTGTGCCAGGTAGTTTCAGGCCCAAAGTGAACATGAGGAGTCCTGAGACCTGGTCCAGCTCTCTTGCTGGCTCATGTGCAGTTTGGAAGATCATTCCCACTCTGAGGCTTAGTTTTTCATCCTTATAGAGGTCTGTAAGAAATTATAAGCAAGATGCCAGGAGTGATGGTACATGCCTAGAACTCCTGCACCTGGAAGGCTGGGACAGGAGGATTGCCACAAGTTTGTGTCCAGCCTGGGCTATACAATGAGTTGAAACCCATCATGAACTACATAGTGAGACCCTCTCTAGAAATAATAATAATAATAATCCACTTCAAAAAAATGAAAAAGAAAAATTCCATAATCCTAATAGTTCTGAAGAGATCGTCACCATGAGTCACACTGGGAAATAATGTCTAATAGGATGCGCTACTTACTTGAAGCTACCAAATACAGCTGAGAAGAACCTTCAGGTTTGAGCTAAATTCAACTTCTCTCAGACTGTGGGTGTGACACTGAAGTAGAAGCTGTGTGAAATGGGTCATAGAAATGTATGCTCTATAGTTATAGTTATGCTCTATCTTGGACTTTTCGCAAGAAGTAGTAGAAGTAATGATTATGTGCATGTTTGTGTGTGTGTATGTGTGTGTGTGTGGTTTTGTTTTTAAAAGAAATCCTTGACACTCATTTGCTTAATTATGATTCTACTGTTTTGCACAACCACTGTAAACAGAATGTAGAACTCTTATTTGGATATTTATGAGTAATTGGTGTCAGAATGTCTTATGAAAAATAGAAAAGAGATGTTTCTGACTTCAGGCATGCTTTAGGTAGTTTATTTCTTCATGCACTTACTTTTTTTTTCAGTGTTTTGTTAACATGGCCTTAGGATATTTTTCTGGGCCTTACTGCAAATGTAGTGTGAAGTATTTGCTGAGTTCTTTAGACCTTTTTATCTGTTAATATTCAGTTATTATGGCTCTCATGATTTTGAGAAACACAGCATGGTCAAATGGAAACACACTCTTCACATTCCCAATGGGTTTTCCATCCAGCAGAAGCTTCCTCTGGCTTCCAGGCTGCAGAAATTTGTTAATTTGGAGATGTAGCTGATGCTTAAGTTCCTAAAATGCAGAAGATCACAATCCATGGTAGAAAGAGATAGAAAAATAAAGTAAATACAGATGAAGCATACTCTTACACATGAGGAAAATCCATAAAATCTATATCCACACTGCTAGTGGTGGTGGTGGTAAAAATGTAATTGTCATACATCATATAACATTACAAACTGATACTACTAC
>RJWM01031834.1:0-22016 GCA_004363535.1 Dasyprocta punctata | reverse complement strand
GTCTGTATCTGTTAATCAAAGCAACCCTTTTGAAGGTAATGATATGTAATATTACAACCATTATCAAATTCCTATCATCTTGTTTTGTAAACCTATACTGTTATTGTATTGGATTTGTTGTTGGTGGTGATGGTTTGTCTCTTTTGCTTTTTGTTTTTCTTTTCTGTGTCTATTTCCTCTTAAATAAGAAAAAATTAGGTCTTTAATCCATTTTGAGCTGATTTTTGTACATGATGACAGTTATAGGTCTAATTTCATTTTTTCACATACATGTATACAGTGTTGCCAGCACCTTTTATTGCAGAGATTGTCTTTTCTATAATGTATGTTTTGTATCTTTGTCAGAAATAATTGACTCTGTGCATATAGACTGATTTCTGCATTCTCTCTATGGTTTATATGGCTGTTATGGTTACTGCAGCTCTGTAGGTTGGTTAAGATCAGTGTAATGCTTCCACATTTGTTCTTTTTACTTAAGGTTGTTTTGCTTATTTGGGGATCTTTTGTGGTTCCATATGAATTTTGTGATTTTTTTCTTCACTTCTCTGAAGAACATTATTGACATTTTGATAGAGGGTTCACTGAATCTGTAGAATGCTTTGACTTACTTTTTTTCAATATAAATTTCTTCTCTTTCTGGAAACTTGGATATCATTCCATTTTTGTGTTTTTTTAGCTTTATTTTATAATTTTCATTGTAGGTCTTCCACTTCCTTGGTGAATTTTACTGCTAGATATTTTTGGGAACTTATAATTGCTTCTTGATAACTTTTTAAACAAACGTGTTGTTGTATAAACTTGCTACATTTTTTTTTTTTTACATTGAATTTGTCATACCTGGCTCCTGGTCAGGGAACCAAAGATGTTGCATCTGGGTGACAAGCAGTGTTGTTCTGCTATCCAGCCATCCCGCTGAAATCATAAACTCAGTCCTAATAAAAAATTAGAGGGACAGAGTTCAAAGAAGGAAGACACTTTATTTTAAAGAGATAAAAGAAAGGAGAGGAAAGAAGAAGATAGATAACTATGCTGATATGAAGCAATAAGGTTGGGGACCTCCAGAAAGAAGGAGGACCTGTGGGCCCTTTGCTCCTGGCTGCTTTTATGTGGGATGCGGTGGTGGGGTGGTGAGTGACACATCCCCGCCCCCTCCAAATTTGCTAGAACTAGATTGGCTCAGGGGCACTTTTGCTTCAGGTCACTTCTTCCACTGGTTTATATGCAGCATTTTGTCTGTTTGTTTACTTGCCTTTGACCTAACTTTTAAGGCCTTCTCTTTAAGGAAGATGCCTGTTTAGTAAGTAGATATCTTATTGTTGGTTAGGTTAGAGTTAGTAAGGGTATGAGTGCATATCTATTGCATTCTACAATGACCCTACAGTGATTAATTTAGTGACCGTAGAGTGAATGCACCTGTGTATATATATGTGTATGTTAATGCAAAGCTGTGAGTACATACTGCCTTAAAGTTACCCAGCCTCCCCTCCTCTTTGCTTCCCCTGTATTTTATTGTAGTAGAGGGGTGCAGTCTATCATTTGTGTAGTTGGCTTTCTCTCTGTGTCCTGCCTGTCAACTTTTTCTGGTCTTCTAGTAAAGCCCCAAGGCCTTTTGGTGCCTTTCTTTTCCCGGTTTTTCTACCCCTATCCTTAACCTTTCCCAGAGGAATTTTGGTAGTAAATTTTGTTTTTAACTCCTTTGACTCAGGTTTAGATAGAAGATCTAATGAGGCCTCCATTATATTTTCAAGTGTACAGATGCCCGCCTCTACAATTTTATATCTTAAAGATCTACTGGATTTCTTTATCTTTTTGAGCTTTCTTTGAGGAGTAGAATCTTTAGGCTTTTCTAGGTATAAAGTTGCTTCATCTGTACCTCCTTTTCAAGTTAGGTTATCTGCTTCATTCTTTTGTCAAATTGTTCTTGCAAGACTTCCAATACTACACTGAATGGACATCCTTGCTTGTTACAAATAGTAGAGGGGGTGTTTTTGGTGTCATTTTTTGGCATTTTTTTTTTTTTTTTTTTAGTAAGATGTTGCTGTGGGTTTCTCTCAAACGAGTTTTATTGTGTTGACATATGCTCTTTGTGTATCTAATTGTTGAGATTTTATTATCAAAGGATGTTGAATATTATTGAGTGCCCTCTTTGCATCTATTAAAATAATCCTGTTTTTTGTTCCTTATTTTGTTGCTATAATGTGTTATGTTTATTGATTTGCAAATGAACTGTTCTCGAATCTGTGAGATAATTCCTACTTGATCACACTGTTTGTTCTATTTTGACATGCTGTTGGTTTGGGTTTGCTAAAATTTTGGAGAATTGCTGTGTGTTTATTAAAGATACAGAATTAAAAATTGCATTTTGTTGTTATTTTTGTCTGATTTTGGTACCAAATAGTTTTTGGTTAGTTTTGATATCAGGTTAATAATGACCTCATAAAAAGAGGTGGCAGAGTTTCTTTTCACAAATTGATACTTCTTCAGTCATATTTTAGCATCATTTTTCTCTAATTTGGCTGGTAAATAAACTTATAAATTTGAATTGAAAACTCTCCCCTTGCCACTTTTAGGTGGCTACCTTGTCATTGGCACGGGAAAATGTATTTGTTTTACTTTAGTTATTTTTCAAGATTTCTCTCAGTCATTTATTCCTTCAAAAATAATTTCTTCAGCATTTTCATACAACAACTATTATCAGAGGTACACCAAACAAATAATTTCTCTCTAATGGTGCTTCTTTGGGGAGGGATTTGGGTCATAAATAAATAGTAAATGATATAGATTTTCAATGTATACTGATGAAATGGAGAATATTACCACAGAATAGGGTAATGGGTATACTTAATTTAGGATAGAGTTGCAATTTTAATTAGCATAAATTTGTATATATAAATGTGACTGCCTTAATTTGGGTTTTCAGAAAACTGACTCTGAAACAAGGAATTGGGTAAAGGTAGGTTATAGATAAGTTTTCCTGAATATAATGGGATTCCAATATGAAGTGTATAAGTGATCAGGCAATAGTCAGCAGTGACCAGGGCTTAATGTTCCTCTGAAATTCTGAGAAGCTGTGTGGACCATTGTATCATTCACTGAAAGTAGCTTTGAGGTTTCATAACCTTATGACCTGCTCTGTATGGTAGTCCAGCATGCACCTTGGGTCAGTGGAAGCCTCAAAAATCCCATATGTTTTCAGTGAGTAATCATAGGCAGGTAGAGGAACCAGGATTAGCCCAAGAAAATGGATTGGGCCTGAAAACTCTGACAAAGTGGCACTTTGCAAAAAACCCAAGAGGTGAAGCAAGACATTATGAAGCATATGGAGGAGAAATATTCTGCGTTCAGAAATATTCTGGGTTCAGACAAGTACAAAGTCCCTAAGCAGAGAAATATTTGGAAAACAGGTTCATTCTATTTATATCTAGGTTTTTGTGCATCAAGAAGGTGAGTGTTTGAATTGAAAATTATGACACTAGACGGGAAGATTTTGAGTTATTTGTACTGTGAGATACATGGTCATTATATTGACAGTTTAAGGTTTGAGAAAGGAAATTTAAACTGCCTAAGAAAAAATATTTCAAATGTGTGATTCAGAGGGTTGTTAAAAATTTTCATGGAAATTTACACAAAGATAAAGTCTCAGAGTTTAAGAATATATATCAATTCAGAAGGGCCGGAAGTTTGGCTCGGTGACTTAAGCACCTGTCTGGCAGGCACGAGGTTGTGAGTTCAATCCCCGGTGCCTAAACACTTATATCAATTCAAAGTCATAGATGGATCTGTTTTTATAAAAATATTGAGGTAAGAACTCAGGTACCAAGATATGTTGGCTAGCTTGTAGAAAAAAGCCAATATTAGCCATGCATGGTAATATTCTGAAGAGTTTATTATTAAAGTGATATCTATGAATATTGGAAGATACCTCAAGTTTGAAATAAAAATAAAAATGACAAGTTCTTTCAAAATTGGAAGATAAAAGACTTTGTAAAGGAGATATGGCAGATTAAAAAAAAGAAAGCAACTTATGCAAAGTATAAAATACTCAGACATTACCAGGCACATAAAAAAGACTGCATAAATATTAGTTCCAATATTAAAGACTAAAGGAAGAAAGAAAGTTGAAGAGAATGGGAAGAGGAGGAGAATAGGATACAGATAGTCAAAAAGTCAAGGAAAGAAGGAATAGAAAAGGAAAAAATAAATAATATTGAGGATGAGTATTTTCCTTCAAATTTAGTTTATAATATTACCATCATTTATTTTTCACGGGGAGCGTGCTCTCACTAGCTGCGCACAAGATCCAGCTCTACTCGGTCCCGCGACTCAGCGCAACCCACCAGTGAACGCCTGGCCAGCCTCACAGGAAAGAGAGGTACTGAGCCCAGCCCAGCCCAGAACCCCAAAGCTATTCATCAGGGACTGGCCAGCATAGCTGCAGGGTCTTGGAGAGCTTGGATTCTGCCCATCAGAGCACAGGGTGTGCATGAGCTCCATTGTTCAATGGAATGACCAGTGTGGTGGGTCCTAGAGGTTGTGGGCCCACCCAGCCAGCAGCAAGGCCCTGACACTGTAGGCCTGGGACTCAATCAGGCTTGGCTGGCACTCCAGAGGCTCTGAACTCCTTACAACCGGACTCAGGGTCTGGGTGGTGCCACACCCAGGGTACACTCCACCTAGCTGCCTGGGTGTGGGAGATCTCAGCCCCCATCCAGTAAGGTGGAGGCTTCAGCAGCACACTCCAGGAGTGCACCCTCACGAGCTGCACAGAGGATCCAGCTCTACCCGGTCCCAAGACTCAGCGCAACCAAGGGGAATGCCCAGTCAACCTCGCAGGACACAGAGTCACACAGGCCCCAGAAGAAAATGACAAAATGGAAGACCAAGTGACAGTCTCAATGCCCCAGCCCACTGAGAAAAAACCCAAGAGACACTTAAATGAAAGACAGTGGGAGTCATACAACTGAACTTTCTGAAATGATAGCAAATGCAGTAAAGAAACAGCTCAATGAAGCTATAGAGAAACTCAAATCAGAAATAATATCTCAGCTAAGAAATGAAATGACAATGATTATTAAAGAAATGTGTGTATCTAAAGAAGAGCAAGATAAAAAATACAAGAACTCAAGAAAATGATGAAAACTCTAAACGAACAATATAAGACACAAACATAATGCATGAAACAGATGCAGAGGGAAATGCAGAAAATGAAAAATTCCATGGAAAGTTTGAAAAACCGATTGAATGAAGCTGAACATACCATCTCAGATCTTGAAGGCAGCATATGAGTTTATGAGCACAACAGAAAAGATCTCTTAAAAATAGTAAGGAACCAAGAAACAACAATTCAACAGCTGCAAGACGATGCCAAGAGAAATAGCATAAGATTAATAGGCATAAATGAAAAAGCAGGGATCAATACTAATGACCTGTGAAGACTCTTCACAGAAATAATAGCAGAAAACTTTCCAAACACGGGAAGAGAATCTGAAATACAAGTAACTGAGGCATACAGAACCCCAACTAACCATAAGCAAAGTAAATCTTTACCCAGACATATAATAATAAGGGTATCAGAAATACAGCACAAGAACAAAATACTAAAAACTGTCAGAGAAAGAAACAGGTCATCTATGAAGGAAAGCCTATCAGAATCATGGCAGACTTCTCAACACAAACCTTCAAGTCAAGAAGAGCTTGGAGTGAAGTATTTCAAATCCTGAAAGAAAACAACTTTCAACCCAGATTGATATACCCTGCAAAACTATCCTTAAAAATTGATGGAGAAAGAAGATACTTTCATGACAAAGAACAATTGAAGACATTTATGGCCACCAAACCAACACTACAAAGAGTACTGCAAGACACTCTAGAAAGAGACAAAGATAGCCACAGTCTTAAGAACAACAACAAAAGGAAACCACTAAGCAGGGCAAAGAATTAAACAGAAAATATAGAAAACCAACAACAGAAAGATATCAGGACAGGGATGAGCCAGTACATATCAGTTATATCAATCAATGTAAATGGTCTCAACTCACCAATAAAAAGAAACAGACTAGCAGAGTGGGTAAAGAAACAAAACCCAACAATATGCTGTGTACAAGAAACACGTTTCACTCAAAAGAAAATTCACAGACTAAAAATCAAAGGCTGGAAAAGAATACTCCATGCAACAGGAACACAGAAAACAGCAGGGGTAGCTATTACATTTGCAGACAATGCAAACTTCAAACTGAGAATGATCAAAAGTGATAAAGAAGGTCACTACATACTTGTTAGGGGAAAACTTCAAGAGGAAAATATTACAATCATAAATATATATGCATCAAATATGGGAGCACCCAACTATGTAAGACAATTCTTAATAGACATGAAAAACCAAATAAATAATAATACAGTTATAACAGGGGACCTTAACATGCCACTGTCACAGAGAGATAGATCAACCAAACAAAAACTCAGCAAAGGAATAACAGAACGGAGTCAAACTTGTGAACAAATGGACCTAGTAGATGTATACCGAGTATTCCACCCATCAACATCAGAATACACATTCTTCTCAGCTCCACCAGGGTCATTCTCTAAAATAGATCATATGCTGGTCCAAAAAACATGCTTAAGTAAATGCAAAGGAACTGAAATAATCCCATGCGTATTATCTTACTACAGCGCAGTAAAATTGGAAATGAATGACAATAAAACCTACAATAACTGCATAAACACATGGAAATTAAATAATACTCTCCTAAATAACCAATGGGTTAAAGGAGAAGTTAAAGAAGAAATTAAACAATATCTACAATTGAATGAAAATGCAAATAAAAATCACTGGAACCTGTGGGATACAATGAAAGCAGTCCTCAGAGGAAAATTTACTGCACTGAACTCCCACATCAGAAAAATGGAAAGAACACACATAAACAACCTAATACTGCACCTCAAACTTCTAGAAAAAGAAGAGCAAATCAAACCCAAAGCCCGAAGAAGGGAGGAAATTATTAAGATTAGAGCAGAAATTAATACAATTGAAACTAAGAAAACAATACAAAGAATTAATGAATCAAAGAGTTGGTTTTTTGAAAGACTAAATCAAATTGATGAACCCCTAGCCAACCTTATGAAAAAGAGGAAAGAGAAAACTCAGATTCATGCAATAAGAAATGAAAAGTGTAAAATCACTACAGACCCTGTGGAAATACAGAAGATCATCAACACCTACTTTGAAAACCTTTACTCACATAGATTCAATAACACAGAAGAAATGGACAGATTCCTAGAAACCTATGAATTACCAAAGCTGAATCAAGAAGATGTAAAGTAATTAGTACCCTACCAACAAAGAAAAGTCCGGGCCCTGATGGATTCATCACTGAATTCTATAAGAAATTTAAGGTAGACTTAATGCCAACACTCCTCAAACTCTTCAATGAAATTGAAAGGGAAGCAAGTCTCCCTAAATCATTCCTGGAAACAAGTATTACCCTAATGCCAAAACCAGAGAAAGATCAACCAAAAAAGAAAATTACAGGCCAATCTCCCTAATGAACGTAGACGCAAAAATCCTCAATAAAATACTGGCAAATAGAACACAGAAAGTTATAAGAAAGATTATACACCATGATCAAGTGGAATTCATCCCAGGAATGCAGGGATGTTTCAACATACAGAAATCAATACATGTAATACTCCATATCAACAGGGCCAAGGATAAGAACCACATGATCATCTCAATAGATGCAAAAAAAACTGTCAACAAAATCCAACACCATTCGTGATAATAACCCTACAGAAAATCGGAATAGATAGTCTCTACCTCAACCTGATAAAAGCCATATATTGTAAACCAACAGCCAACATCTTACTAAATGGACAAAAACTGAAAACTTTCAACCTAAAATCAGGAACAAGACAAGGATGTCCATTATCACCACTCCTATTCAATATAGTCCTGGAAATACTAGCCAGAGCAATTGGACAAGAGAAAGAAATAAAGGGAATAAGGATAGGAAAGAAGGAGTGAAATTATCATTATTTGCAGATGATATGATACTCTACATAGAAGACCGCCAAAGATCCATTAGAAGACTTCTAGAAGTAATAACCAAATTCAGTAAGGTTGCTGGATACAAAGTGAATGCTCAAAAATCAATGGCATTCCTATACACAAACAACAAAGTCAATGAGAGAGAAACAAGTGAAACCACACCCTTCACTATAACATCCAAAAAAATGAAATACTTAGAAATCAATCTAACAAAGGAAGTAAAAGATCTATACAGTGAAAATTACATTACTCTAAAGAAGGAAATCGAAGATTTCAGACAATGGAAAGATACTCCCTGTTCATGGATAGGAAGAACAAACATCGTGAAAATGGCCATTCTCCCAAAGTTATTATACAGATTTAATGCAATCCCAATCAAAACACTACTTGCCTACCTCACAGAACTAGAGAAAGCATTCGTGAAATTCATCTGGAACCAGAAAAGACCTAGAATAGCAAAGACAATTCTGGGCAACAAAGGTAAGGCAGGAAGCATCACGATCTCTGACTTGAAACTATACTACAAAACTACTGTGATAAAATCAGCATGGTACTGGAATCAAAACAGACCTGAAGATCAATAGAATAGAATAGAAAATACAGTCACAACTACAAACACACTTAGCCACCTCATCTTTGACAAAGGGGTCAAACATGTACATTGGAAGAAAGACAGCCTCTTTAACAAATGGTGCTGGAAAAACTGGCTTTCTGTGTGCCATAAACTAAAACTAGATCCATGTCTATCACCATGCCCTAAAATAAAGTCAAAATGGATCAAAGATCTGAATATTAAAACAGAGACACTAAACCTACTAGAAGACAGAGTAGGTAAAAATCTCGATGACATAGGAGTAGGCAGAGAGTTCATGAACAAAAATCAAATTGCACAGGAAACACTTCCCAGAATCAACAACTGGGATCTCATCTTACTAAAAAGCTTTTGCATGTCAAAGGAAATCTCCAACAGAGTGAACAATTTTATTGCTTTTTGGTTAGATAATATACATGGAATTATTTCAATTCCTTTGCATTCACTTAAACATGTCATGTGGGCTAGTATATGATCTATTTTAGAGAATGACTGATGTGCAGCTGAGAGGAATGTGTATTCTGAAGTTGGGTAGAGCACTTTGTACACATGCACTAGGTCCATTTGTTCACAAGTTTGATTCCATTCTGTTATTTCTTTGCTGATTTTTTGTTTGGTTGATCTGTCTCTTTGTGACAATGGAGTGTTAAGCTTCTCCATTATTACTGTATTATTGTTTATTTGGTTTTTCATAATTATTAAGATTTATCTTTCATAGTTGGGTGCTCCTATATTTTGTAAATATATATTTATGATTGTAATATTTTCCTCTTGAAGTTTCCCTCTAACAAGTATGTAGTGACCTTCTTTTTCTTTTTTGATCATTCTTAGTTTGAAGTTTACATTGTTTGCAAACAAAAGAGCTACCCCTGCTTTTTCCTGGGTTCCTGTTGCATGGAGTATTGTTTTCCATTCTTTGATTTTTAGTCTGTGAATTTCGTTTTGAGTTTAGTGCATTTCTTGTACACCACATATTGTTGGATTTTATTTCTTTTTTTTCTTTTGTTTTCTTTTCTTTTTTTGTTTAAGAAAAAATGGACACAGAACACAGAAACAAAAAGCAAAAAAGACAGACAAGCCACAACAAATCTGATACGATAACATTGTAGGTTTACACAATGAGATGGTTGAAATTTGGCAGTAGTTACAATATTGCATATTGTTAGCTTCATAGGGCTTGTTCAGATTGACAGATGTAGACATGCAAAATTTATCAAATCATGAGTATTAACTTTTCTTTTTCAATAACTGATGCTTTTAGTAATATAGTCATTTTAACTGTCCTATGTATACCTATTTATAAATTTATGTCTTTTTCCTTTTCCCTTCCTTCCTCCTTTCCCCTTACAATACCTCTTATTATCTTTAAAATAACTGTCCATATCGTCAGGTCTAATATAATCAAGCAAGATAGTTCAGAATGAAACCAATAAAGATTAAAAGAATAGTCTTAAAGAAGAAAAACAAAAAAACTAAAGGGATCAACAAACAGCAATACCATATCCGATACTGTAACATTATAGGTTTATGAAATGAGATGACTGAAATTTTACAGTAGTTGTGATATTGCATATCATTACCTTCAAGGGGGTTGTTCAGACTGACAGATAAAGACATGTAAGATTGGTCTAATCATATGAGTATCAACTGTTCTTTCTCACCAGTTAATGCATTTAGTAATATAGTCTTTCAAACTATCTTATGTATACCCTCATATAGATGTATGCCTTTTTCCTTTTCTCTTCCTTCCTTCCTCAGTTCCTCTTGTAATACCTCTTATTGTCTTCAAAATAATTGCCCTTACCAATTGGCCTAATATAGTTGAATGAAATAGTACTGGATAGAACCAATAACAAATAAAATAAAGGAAGCAATACATAATAATGCAGCATTGATTTCTATAATGCCTCATATTATCTTCTAGGCAGTTGCCTATATCATCTGTTGTAATACAATCAAACAAAGGTTAAAATTCCTCAAAACATAACAATGAAAGCAATACCTGGTTTTGAAACAAGGTGGTCGAATATCATTAAAGTAGCTACCCTAATAAATTTTGTTATCTTTAAAATAGCTGTCTTTGTCATCATATATAATAAAGTTAAGCAGGTCGAGGTAGAATAAGATTAAACTAAACAGCTTGTTGGAAACAATACTGGACTTAAATCCCAATGATGGATTATTCCTTTGTCTGCCCCTCCCTGTATTATCCCTCTGTCACTGTTTCTGGAGCTGTGGACTTTTTTATCTCTCTCTAGAATGTCCTTCAGTATTCTTTGTAGGGTTGGCTTGGTTGTCATAAATTCCTTTAGTTGTTCTTTGTCATGGAAGTATCTTGTTTCTCCATTGATTTTGAAAGATACTTTTGTAGGGTACATCAGTCTGGGTTGGAAGTTATTTTCCTTCAGGGCTTGAAATACTTCACTCCAAGCTCTTCTTGACCTGATGGTTTGCGTTGAGAAGTCTGTCGTGATTCTGATAGGCTTTCCTTTGTAGGTAATCTGTGTCTTTTCTCTAATAGCTTTTAATATTTTGTTTTTGTGTTGAATTTATGGAATCTTGATTATTATATGTCTGGGTGTAGGCATACTTTGGTCATGTTTAGCTGGAGTTCTATATGCTTCAATTATCTGGAAGTCTCTTCCTGTTCCCATGCTTGGAAAGTTTTCTGAAATTATTTCTGTAAATAGGCTTTTAAGTTGATCTGTATTGACCCCTGCTTTTTCACTCACACCTTTTATTTGTAAATTATATTTCCTTGGGTTGTCTTGCAGCCCTTGCACTGCTGCTTCCAGGTTTCTTATTATTTTTTGGAGATCTTTCCTTTCTTGATCCCAGACTTCTAGCCTGTCATCCAGATTTGAAAGTCTATTTTTAGTTTCCTTCAGTGCTGTGACCGATTAAAGTGCTGTGACCCGGTGGTGACTGTGGAGGCAGCAATTGATCATAGGGAGAGGTTGACTGGAGCATGCGAGTGGGTAAGCACACAGCGGGTCCCAGCCCTCCAACCCCTCAATCCCGCAAGGGAGAGGGAGGGACTGGCATCCATCTTGAGATCAGAACTGCCCCTAATTGGGCACGGTCCCAAAGAAACTGCTCTGACCAAGCCCCAGAGGGTCCCAGGCGAGTGACTGGCTAGGTCTAGAGACCAAGGCTGCACGCACACCATAGGGGTGGCAGGGGAAGTTTTACGGTCAACTGGTATAGATTGCCAAGCTGCAGTACTGCCTCCACACACAGTACCAGACATTGCACCCCAGTGGTGATAGGGGAAGTTTTACAGACAGCTGGCACAGGTTCCCAGTCCCGCACCCACGCACTGTACCAGGCATCTATGGAGTGGAGATGGACTGGGGAAAGGCAGTGGACCAACACGGGCTCATCCCAGAGAAACCACAAGACTCCTGAACAACCCAGGAAAATGCCAAGACAGAAAGGTAGAAGGCGCTCTCTGGTCTCTGATTCAAGCAGACCAAATCCAGGAGAAGCAAACACAGAAGAGGTCGGGAGCCCAACAATTAAAATTTCTGAGGCAATGACAACTGAAGTGGGGAGACAACTCCATGAAGCTATAAAAGAAATTAGAGTGGAACTGTTGACCCAGCTGAGAGTAGAAATAAAATTCATGATAAAGGAATCACTAAGCATCTCTAAAGGAGACATAGATGAAAAGGCAGAATGTGGAAAATTGAAAGAAATTGAGAAGGAAAAAAACAAAAAAAGAATTAGAGTATAGCAAACAGATTCAGAGAGAGTACCAGGAAATCAAAGACTCCAAGGAAAGTTGGCAGAACCACCTGAAGGAAACTAAAGATAGACTTTTTTTTATTTTAAAGATAGTAAAATCCAACAAAATATAATAGAATGAAGTCAATCCAAATAAAGCAGTAGAACTGGTACAGAACTTCTAAGAAAGATGCTATGAAAACAATAGCTTCAACGGTATATCTTGTTATTTTCAGAATAGTTGACCTTTCCAGCAGGTACCGTAAAATCAAACCAAACCAAACCAAACCAAACCAAACCAAACCAAAACAAACAAACAAAAAACACAATAAAAACAATAAAAAGAGTATAAAATAAGGCCAAAAAATTAATCAGAATAAAGCAAAACAATGAGAACAGTATTGGGCCTCGAAGACCAGACATAAGAGAGTCCCCCATTTTTGCTACATTGTGTATTGTTGTCTTCCAAAGAGATGCTCAGGCTGCCAGCCCCAGGCCTACAAAATGAACAAAACAATACTAGCATTGGGTTATTTTATGTACCTTAGTTGCTATCAGTGTAGCCAGATCTCCAAACTAGCAGGTTGCTTACGGCAGGTGGGGGGATGGTACAGACAGCTTAGTCCTTGATTCTTAGCCTGCGTGCCAGTAGGCATATGGTGGTGGGGGGGCACATGTTTCTTTTCGCAGAAAGTTGTCTTACTTGTGGTCTGTGTGACCAGTGTGTACCCCGGGAGGAGAAAGAAATGGGCTTCTTGGGAGCCCGCCCAGCCAGGCCTGAGCGCCTCCAACCAGGATACAAGTATGGATTTTGTTTTGTAACACACTCTGCCAGTCCGTTTCTTTTCATTGGTGAGCTGAGAACATTTACATTGATTGACATAACTGATATGCACTGACTTACCCCTGTCATGTTATATTTCTGTTGTTGGTTTTCTACTTTTTCTGTTTGTTTGCCCTGGTTAGTGGTTTCTTTTGCTGTTGTTCTTTGGATTATAATTATCTTTGTCTCTTTCTAGAGTGTCTTTCAGTATTTTTTGTAGCGTTGGTTTGATGGGCATAAATTTCTTCAGTTGTTCTTTATCATGGAAGTATCTTATTTCTCCATCAATTTTTAAAGATAGTTTTGCAGGATACATCAATCTGAGTTGAAAGTTGCTTTCTTTAAGGATTTGAAATACTTCACTCCAAGCTCTTCTTGACTTGAAGGTGTTGAGAAGTCTGCCATAATTCTGATAAGCTTTCCTTCATAGGTGATCTGTTTCTTTTTTCTGACAGTTTTTAGTATTCTGTTCTTGTGCTGAATTTCTGATATCCTAATTACTATATGTCTAGGTGAAGATTTATTTTGGTTATGGCTAATTGGAGTTCTGTATGCCTCACTTTTGTTTATATCAGATTCTCTTTCCATGTTTGCAAAACTTTCAGCTATTATTTCTGCAAATAGTCTTTTCAGGTCATTAGTGTTGACCCCTGATTTTTTCATTGACACCTATCAATCTAATATTGTTTCTCTTGGCATTATCTTGCAGCTGTTGAATTGTTGTTTCCTAGTTGCTTGTTAAGGAATCTTTTCTTTCATGATCATAAGCTTCCATGCTGTCTTCAAGGTCTGAGAGTCTATCATCAGCTTCATTCAAGTGGTTTTGCCAACTTTCAATGAAATTTTTAATTTCCTGAATTTCCCTTTGAATCTGTTTCATGCATTCTATTTGTGTCTCATTTTGTTCATTCAAAGTTTCCATCATTTTTTTATATTCTTCTATTTCTTTATCTTGATCTTCTTTAGATACACACAGCATTTCTTTAATAATGTTTGTCATTTCATGTTTTACCTGAGAGATTATTTCTGATCTGACTTCCTCTGTAGCTTCATGGAGTTGTTTCTTTACTTCAGTTGCTATCATTTCAGAAAGTTCAGTTGTGTGATTCCCACTGTTTTCAATTTCAGTGTCTCTTGGGCTTGTTCTCAGTGGACTGGAGGACTGAGATTGAATCTTACTCTTTTGTTTTGTCATTTTCTTCTGGCACATGTGTGGCTAGCCAGGCAGCCTATTGAAGGATTATACTGGAACACTGTGCTGGGTAGAGTGTCAATCCTCCAATATCCTTGGGGCTAACTGTGGCACACTCCCAATCTATGGCACTGGATCCTTATGCTCTGTGGCCTTTGAGGCTGGCCATGTGTTCCCCTGACGTACTTTGTTGGGTTGCTCTGGGATGCTTGACTGGACAAAGCTTGTATCCTCCCTGTAGCTAACACGGGCACACCCCTGGAGCTTGTTGCCAGAGCCTAGAACCTGGCTGTGTAGAGTTCAGAACTGCTGTAATGGAGGTGGCTAGCAGAGATGCACCACCAGAGTGTGGCACTGTGGCCTTGTGCCTGGCTGGGTGGAGCTCAGAATCTCCAGAACTCAGGTGGCTAGGCAGAGCACACCCCAGAGTTAGGCACCACCACGACCTTGTGTCTGACTGCAAAGAGTTCAGAGCCTCTCTGGAGCATGGGTTAGCCAGAGCTCGCCCCCAGTGTATGGTGTTGGGGCCTTGGTCCTGGTTGGGTGGAGTTTGATAGGATACTTTTTAATAGTGATCTGGGTCTAAGGTCACTGTGTTAAAGACCTAGTCTCTGAAGTGTTGCTTTCTTTTTAATCATACTATATTGTATTTCAAATTTACTTTTATATAAAACACTTCATTGACAAATAAGTGTCTTTCTACTAAGGAATGATATGACAATGCTGAGTATTTAGATTAGAACACTTTTATATATCTATGTATAATGCTTACATTTACCATGCACAAAAGTGTATTTTAGCCACTTCACATTCAGTGTCTTTTTTTATCCTCACAATAAATCAGTAGGAATGGTATTACAATCTCCTTTTCACAGATAAAGAAATGTAGACATAGTAACAGTAAACAGCTTACTCAAATTTACAGATAGAATATTCAAATCTGTTTCTTTGCTGTAAGCCTGTGATATTTGCAGTCTTTCTATCCTGGCTTATCACATCCATATAAATCAGGATGGGTTACATGATGTAGCTCCAAGCCCTGTTAGTAGTTTTCATCCTAAACACATGGAAACAGTAATAAAATGTGAGAGAATCAGCAAGAAGGTAATATAAAATACTACCTCCTATTTTTGATTTTTATTTTTTTCCCATTAAGGTATTGGTTTTTCTGCACAAAAAGGAGCTTGTTTTCAATAATGCAGAACCTCAAAGAATTTTATAAACAGAGAATGTAAAGTGAATCCATTATAATAAATGGGGTATTGTTTTGAAAATGAATGCACCGTTTACCTGTCAGTGTCATCTGGAGCAACTTCCTTATGATGAGAATTTACCTAAATGACCATTTCCTTACTGAGCATTTTAACCTCATCCATGTGATTTACTTTATACTAAGGACAAAAAGAACCATTGCCTTAGCAGTGTTTTCACATATGTTTTCAGTTATATGTTCACCAAAATATAATCTATTCTAAAGAACATATATTGCAGTATATTTTATTGTATCTTTTGGATACATGAATTTATAATATGTACGTATACAATATATATGTTATATTGAAGTGCAACATGTATCCAGGAAAATGCAAACTCTTAAGTGAATAATGTAGTAAGTTTTTAGGGTGAATATTCATTCCTGTAACTATAATCTTAACAGGAAAGAAACTCATTTGATGAAATGCCTCTTCTTAGTTGCTAAAGGCACTTTATCCCAAAGATAATCAGCAGGCTCATTTCTCTTTCACTTCAAATTATATTTTAAACATTCTTGAAACCCACCCAAATACAATTATATGAGACATGAAAATCTTTGTGTGTGAAATCTCAGCCCCACATTACACTTGTGATTCACCCAAGTTATTGTGTATAGAAATAATTTGTCTCCTTGTATTATGTCTTTTATTCTATTATGTGTATATTCCAAAATGCATTCATTCACTTTAGCACCATTTTGCAATTTTATAGTTTCGGGTTGTTAACTATTGAAAAGAGTACTGCCACAATCTAATGTGACCATGTGATTTTTATCTTTGGTTCTGTTGATATGGTGTATTACATTTATTGATTCGCATATGTCAAGTCATCCCTGCATTCCTGGGATGAATCCCACTTGGTCATGGTGCATAATCTTTCTCATGACTTGCTGTATTCTATCCACCAGTATTTTATTGAGGATGTTTGCATCTATGTTCATTAGGTAAATTGTTCTGTAGTCTTCTGTTTTGGTTCAGTCTCTCTTTGGTTTTGGTATTATGGCAGTACTTGCTTCCAGGAATGAGTTAGGGAGATTTCCTTCCCCTTCAATTTCATTGAAGAGTTTCAGGAGTGTTGGCATCTTCCTAAATTTCTTGTAGAATTCAGCAGTCAATCCATTAGGACCTGGGCTTTTCTTTGTTGGTAATTGTTACAAAAAGACTAATTACATTTTCAGTTTCATTAGCTGAAATTGGGTTACTCAGCAGTTTTTCATCTTCTTGACTCAGCTTTAGTAATCCACACCTTTCTAGGAATCTGTCCATTTCTTCTGTGTTATCAAACCTATGAGGGTAAAGATTTTCAAAGTAGGTATTGATGATCATCTGAATTTCCACAGAGTCTGTAGTGATTTCACCCTTTTCATTCCTTTTTTGCATGAATATCAATTTTTCTTTCCTTATTTTGATAAGGTTGGCTAGGAGCTTATCAAACCTTTATTTATTCTTTCAAAGAACCAACTCTTTTTTTTTCTTAGTCTCAATTGCATTAATTTCTTCTTTGATCTTCATAATTTCATCACTTCTTTGGGTTTTGGGGTTGACTTACTCTTGTTTCTCTAGATGTTTGAGGTGTAGCATTAGGTTGTTTATTTGTGTTCATTTTGTCTTCCTGATGTGAGAACTTACTACAATAAATTTCCCTCTGAGGACCACTTCATTGTATCCCACAGGTGCTGATAAGTTGTACTTGTACTTTTACTTGTTTGTAGATACTTTTCAATTTCTTCTTTAATTTCCTCTGTGACCTATTGATTATTCAGCAGGGTATTATTTAGTTTCCATGTGTTCATGGACGTTTTGTGGTTTCTTTTGTTATTAATTTCTAATTTCATGGCAATATGGTCAGAAAATAAACATGGGATAATTTTGATTCTTTTTTATTTACCTAAGCATATTCTATGGACTAGTATGTGGTCTATTTTAGAAAATGTCCCATGTGCAGCTGAGAATAATGTGTACTCTGATGTTGTTGGGTGGAATACTCTGTACACATCTACTAAGTCATTTGTTCACAAGTTTGATTCAGTTCTGTTATTTCTTTGCTGACTTTTTTGTCTAGTTGATCTGTCTTTTTGTAACAATGGAGTGTTAAGGTCCTCTTTGTGATTGCATTGTTGCTTATTTGATTTTTCATGTTCTGTATTTGGTGCATGTATATTTATGATTGTTATGTCTTCCTCTTGAAATTTTCCCCTAACAAGCATGTAGTGACCTTCTTTATCTCTTTTCATCATTCTTGGTTTGAAGTTCACATTGTCTGAAAACAAAGTAACTATCCCTGCTTTTTTCTGTGTTCCTGTCACAAGGTGTATTGCTTTTCATCCTTTGATTTTCAGTCTATGCATTTATTTTTGAGTTAAATGTGTTGCTTGTATAAAGTATATTGTTGGATTTTATTTCTTAATCCACTCTACCAGTCTGATTCTTTTGATTGGTGAATAAAGGCCATTTACATTAATGGCTCTAACTGATAAGAATTGGCTTATCTTTATCGTGTTATCTTTCTGTTGTTGGTTCTCTACTTTCACCCTTCTGTTTAATTGCTTGTCCTGCCTTTTGGTTGCTTGTTCTTTCTTTGGTTGTTCTTTGAATTATAGTCATTTCTATCTCTTTCTAGAATATCTTTCAGTACTCTTTGTAGGACTATTTGAGTTGTCATGAAGTTCTTCAGTTGTTCTTTGTCATGGAAGTATCTTATTTTTCCATTGATTTTGAAAGAAAATTTTGCAGGGTACATCAATCTGGGTTGGAAATTTTTCCTTTTAGTACTTGAAATACTTCACTCCTTGTTCTTCCTGACTTGATGGTTTGTGTTGAGAAGTCTTTGTGATTCTGAGTGGCTTTTCTTTATAGGTAACCTGTTTCATTTCTCTAGCACCTTTTAATATTCTGATTTTATGCTGAATTTCTGGAATCTTGCTTATTCTATGGCAAGCTATAGATTTATTTTGGTTATGACAAACTGGAGTTCTGTATGCCTAGCTTATCAGTATGTCAGATTCTTTTCTCATGTTTGGGAAATTTTCTGTTATCATGTCTGCCAATAATCTTTTTATGTCGTTTATGTTGTCTTTCTTTTTCTTGATATCTATCAATATTATATTGTTTCTCTTTGCATCATATTGCATTGTTATTTCCTGATTCCTTATTATTTTTAAAAGCTGTTTCCTTTCATGATCACTAATTGCAATCATGTCTTCAAGGTCTGAGCGTCTATCTGCAGTTTCATTCAAGTAGTTTTGCCAGCCTTCAATGCAATTTTTGACTCCCTGAATATCTCCTTGAACCTGTCTCAGGTATTCTTATTGTTTCCTGTATTGTTCATTGAAGATTTCCATCACTTTCCTATGCTCGTCTATCTTTTTTTATTTATATCTTTGGATATACTCACAAATTCTTTCATTATGTTTTTCATTTCTGTTTCTCCTGGATGATTGTTTTTGATCTGATATCTTTTACAGCTTCCAGGAGTTGGTTCTTTACTTCCCTTTCTATCGTTTCAGAGATTTCAGATATGCAGTTTCCAAATTCATCCATGGCTGTATCTCCTGAACTTGAGCTGGATGGACTGGCAGTTTGAGATTGTGTTTTATTTTTTTTCACTTTGGCATTTTCCTCTGTTCCTCTGAATCAGCAGTATGCCAAGTCCTAGTTGCTTCCTGTTCTGGTGGGCTGTCCAGCAGCAGGCCTCACTGAGGGCTGCTGTTGGTTCCAGGTCACTGGGCATAGATACCCAGTCCCTGTAGGCCTCAGAGATGGTTCTCAGGTGTAGATGCGTCATTGGGCACAGACTCCTAGCCCTAGCAGGCCTCACCGAGGATTCTCAGATGACTGTGAGTCACTGGGCACTGGTTTTCAGTCCCTGTGGGCCTCAGAGATGGTTCCTGGATGTGGGCAGGTCACTTTGCACAGCGTCCCAGTCCCCGTGAGTCTCACTGAGGGTTCATAGGTGTGGGCTTGTCACTGGGTGCAGCTTTGCAGTCCTTGGAGGACTCACCTAAGGTTTCTGAATGGCTGTGGGCCACTGGGCAGACTCCCTGTCCATGCAGGTCTGAGAGATGGTGTCTGGGTATTGGTGGGCCCCTTGGTGCAACTTCCCCTTCCCCAAGAGCCTCACTGAGGCTTCCTGGTTGATTGCAGGTCACTGGGCACAGAAAGAATTTTCAGATTTTCTACAAAAAGATTCAAGGTGCTATTGTGAGACTGAATGCTTGGAATTTCAGTGTAGCCATTGTTGTAGCTTATATCATACTTTCATCCTCATTAATGAAGAATTAATCTAAAGAAATCTGTGCTATAAAATGAAAACTTTATTATGCTGTAGACTGAACTTACACAAATGAATACAGTGAAAACGTTGGCAAAGAAATTTGAAATCACTAAAGGACAAATATGCTTTGAGTCATTTATCGAATATGATACCTCAGAACTCCAGTAGATCTTTTTCTTCCTTACTGTATTCTTCTTTTACATATCCATTTGTGTGGTAGCATCAAAGTAATCTTTAGTAGAAAAACTGATTTGAACATAAAAAACATAAAGTAATATTTCAATTGTTTCAAATCTTAATTATCTGGTTAAGATATTAATAATGATTATTAGTGTACAGAACCATATATAAGAATGACAAAATGACATATGAAAATATAACCTAATTTTACAAAATTAAGATTAATAATTCAGTCTCATTTTAAGTGGCTAGCTCAATATTGAAAAAACCTTTTAATGAATTGAGATATATTTCAATAAGCAATAACATATCTACTTGCCATTAATATCTCCCTAAAAAATTTGTACTTTGAGCTCATTTTGATTTCTTCAATGAAAACTACATAAAGAAAGAGGAGGGAGGAGAATAAAGGAGTCATAAAAAGAATCAATAGGTTATGTAATATACAAGAACCAACTCCCCACAATAATATTATTGTGTACTGAAAGGTGTTATTATGTACATAAATAAGTACTAATAAAAAGATTAAAAAGATAATTGCACAAAGACAGAATATTTATCTTAAGAATTTTAGAAAATACCTGTCACATGGTAGAAAAACAATAGGTCATTTTGAGTTTTAAGAAACTGTTTAACGAAGAGTTATCTTTCAGTTCACTTTGAAAAAATCATAAGCCCTAGAAAGGCATCTTAAGATTCCACAACATATCACAACTACAAAAACATTATATTAATTCCTTAAATGTTTAATCTGTATTTCAAATCACTGAGGTATATTACACAAATTTTAAGAATTTTTAGATGTATTCAAAGACGACTTTGGATATAGTTGAATATCCTCAGTAAAGAAGTTTGTTGCATCTTTATCCTTTGAGCCTTAGTTTTTGCATGTGTAAAATGGAGCATGGAAATCTTCTCTTCACTGTTCTGATAATATAATTGAATAAGAGAATGTTAGCGGAAAATGTTACACAAGCAAATGTCACATAGCAACAAGAGATGATTTTTGACTGTTATCAATATTAAAAAGGAGTATGTGGGGCTTCTTCCTCCATAGGCTGTCCATCTAATAAAATAGGAAGAAGTTTAATCAGCTGTTTGTATGAAGGATTAAGAGACTGAATGATAATCAGTCTTTAAGTGACACTAATATCTAAAAGAGAAATAAGTCATGTTTAGTGCTCATGGCTGTAGTTTTTAATTTAGATCTCATTCAGAAATCACCAGCAACAAATATTTAAACTTAAAGAATAAAAGTTTTACTTACTTGTTGGAGACATAGTTTGTCATAACTTCTACTTTTGGGGAATCATATAATCATTATATCATCATAAAATTGTTTCGGTATACTTATTAAATTTTTAGAGATAATAAAATGTGATAACATATATAGAAGTGCAAATCCAAAATCTATTCTTCCACAAGACAAATTCATAATTTTCAGATGATGGCACTGCTGGTACTTTTAACCAGCCTTTATACACATGGGAAACAGAGCAAAGATTATATTCTCATGTCATTTGTAAAATCATCATATCGCTTAGATCAATGTAAAGAGTGGCACAGATTGAAACTGTGTGTTTCATTGTGACTTATTTTTTGATCTACTGTTCACATTCTCTTGGTAACAAGTACATGCCACTCATAGTTATAATCAGTTAATGCTTCTATAAAAATCTAATGTTCAAAAACCAGAAAAAAGCCCAGACTGTATGACCCCATTTGTAACTCAAGTAAAAATTAAAGGATATGATTGTGTCTGGGCCCCTTTGAAGGTTTGGGCAAAGGAACAGTAGAATATTTAATGAGACTTAGAAATCCAGCACAGTTGGTCTCAGACTCTGGGGTATGTTGTAGGCATCATTGATGTTGCTCCTGTGCAAAATAGAAATACAGAGGGTGCAAGTGACATTTATCAAATGGCAAATGAAAG
>RJWM01031833.1:0-22015 GCA_004363535.1 Dasyprocta punctata | reverse complement strand
AACGATGCGCAAATTGCAACCATTGTCAAGCTTCTATCTTCCGGTTTTGTAAACCTGCAATGTTGTGTATTTACTCTAGTTGTTTGCTTGTCTCTTTTGCTTGTTGTTTTTACTATATATGTCGTTTTTTTGTTGTTGTTGTTGTAGTTTTTGTTTGTTTTGTTTTTCTTCGCTCAAATAAAATTAAAAAAAAAAAAACAATGAAAACCATGAAATCCCAACACAGAAAAGAAATACAACCAATGAGACAGATTCAAACAGAAATTTGAGAGATTAAAAACTCCATTGAAAACATATTGAACAGATTTCATGAAGGCAAGGACAGAATATCGGATCTAGAAGACAGGATTGTGACTAGCAACCAGGAAAAGAAAGGTATTTTAAAAATAGCAAGAGACCATGAAAAGTCAATCCAAAAGCTACAAAATTAAAGAAAAAAACATAACACTGATTGGAGTCAGTGAAAAAATTAAAGACAGCACAAAAACCATTAAAAACCTCTTCACAGAAATAATGGGAAAAAACTTCTCACGCATGGATAAAAAATTTGACATACAAATAAATGAAGCATACAAAACTCCCAACAGCCATAACCAGAACAAATCTACATCAAGGCATATAATAGGATTTCAGAAATTCACCACAAGAATAAACTCTTAAATGGAGTACTACTCAGCTATTAAGTAAGATTGCATTGAGAATTTTATAAGTAAATGGACACGACTTGAGACCATACTCATAAGTGAGATAAATCAAACCCACATGTGTAAATACTGTATTGTCTCCCTGGTGTAAGAAACTGAAACAGTATATATGACCCAAAATCTATAATAAATACTATGTAAGGGTAAAAAACAGTTCAAGAGCAAAAGTAATTGGGAAGGGAAAAGGGGGAAAGAAGGAAGGGAAAAGGAAAAGATATAAATCTGTATATATGTATATGTAAGATAACTAAAACGAACATATTCCTGAATGTATTAGTTATTGAGAAAGAACAGTTAATACTCATATGATTAGATCAATTTTACATGTCTATATCTGTTAATGTAAGCAATCATTTTGAAGATAAGGATACGCAATATTGCAACCACTGTCAAGTTTCTATCATCCTGTTTTGTAAACGTATAATGTTACTGTTGCGCATTTACTCTAGTGGTTTGTTTGTCTCTTTTGCTTTTTGTCTTTCTTATATGTGTCTTTTTTTTCTCTTAAATAAAAAAAGAATAAACTCTTAAAAGCAGCTTAGATAAAAGACACAAATCACCTATAAAGGAAAGGTCATCAGAATCTCAGCAGACCTCTCAACACCAACCCTCAAATCAAGGAGAGCTTGGAGTGGAGTATTTCAAATTCTGAAAGAAAACCTCCAATTCAGATTGGTATACCCTACAAAACTATTTTACAAAGTCAACAGAAAATAAGATACTTTCATGTCAAAGAACAACAGAAGAAATTCATGACCACTAAATCAACTCTTCAGGATGCTCTGAAGAACATATTAGAAAGAAATAACAAAGACCACAAACACAAGAACACCAATATAAAAAACCTACCAGGAAGGGCAAGCATTTAAACAGAGGAGAAAGATAGGGAACCAGCAACAGGAAAATAGCATGAGAACTATAAGCCAATATATATCAGTTATATCCACCAATGTAAATGGCCTTAATTCACCATCAAAAGAAACAAACAGGCAGAATGCATCAAGAAACAAGATCCAACAATATGCCGCATCCAAGAAAAACATTTAACCCAAAAAGAAATTCATAGGTCTAAAGCCAAAGGATAAAAAACAATAATCCACTATACAGGAACCCAGAAAAAAGCAGGGATAGCTATTCTAATCGCAGACAATGTAAACTTTAAGCCAAAACTGATCAAAAGAGACAAAGAAGGTCACTACCTACGTGTTAAAACTCCAAAAAGACATAACAATCATAAATATATATACGCCAAACACTGGGACACTCAACTACATGAAAAAATATTAACAAACATGAAAAATCAAATAAACACTAACTCAGTTTTCATGGGAGAACTTAACTCCCCACTCTCACAAATAGATAGATCAACCAGACAAAAAATGAACAAAGAAATATCAGAATTAAATCAAACCTGTGAGCAAATGGACTTGGTAGATGTCTGCAAAGTGTTCCACCCCAAAACATTAGAATATACATTCTTGCCAACTGCACATAGGACATTCTCCAAAACACACCACATATTAGCCCACAAAACATGCATAAGTAAATGCAGAGGAATTGATATCATCCCATGCATGCTATTGGACAATAGCGCAATGAAACTTGAAATCAACAACAAAAGAAATCACAAAAACTATATAACCATATGAAAATTAAAGAACACCCTTCTGGACAGCCAATGGATCACAGAGGAAATTAAACATGAAACTGAACAGTTTCTACAATAAACAACATTTCTGATAAAATATACCAGAACTTATGTGATGCAATGAAAGCAGTCCCATGAGGGAAATTTGTAGTGATGAACTCTCATATCAGGAAAACAGAAGGAGCTCATAAACAACCTAACGTTGAACCTCAAACTTCTAGGAAAAAAAACAAATCAAACCCAAATCTCATACAAAGGAGGAAATTATAAAGATAAGAACAAAGATTAATGCAGTTGAGACTAAGAAAACACAAGGAATCAATGAATTGAAAAGTTGGTTCTTCGAAAGAATCAGTAAGATTGAAAAACCATTAGCCAACCTCATCAAAAAGAGGAAAGAGGAGTGTATCCTTGTGAGCCACTTGGGTCCCAGAGGTTCTGAACTCCACACAGCCAGGCACAAGGCCCTGGCACCATACTCCAGGGGTGCACCCCAGCTAGCTGCATGGGTCCAGGGAGTTCTGAACTCCGTCCAGCCAGGCAATAGGCCTGGGTACCAAACTCCAGGGGTGATTCCCTGCTAGGTACACAGAGGATCTGAGCTCTGCCCAGCCCAGCATCCCAGCGCAATCCATCAGGGGAATGCTCAGCCGGCCTCACAGGTCACACAGGTACTGAGCCCTGCACAACCCAGAGACCCGGAACCATCCATCAAGGAGCAACCAGCCTAGCCAAGGGGTCCTGGAGATTTCGAGCTCCACCCATCACAGCACAAGGCTCTAGTGCCATAGTTCGGGACTGCACGCTGGCTAGCCATGCAGCTATCATAGGGTTGAAGCTCTGCCTAGTGCAGCATTCCAGTGCAATCCATTGGTAGGGTGCCTGGCCAGCCACACAGGTCCCAGAGGAAAATGATAAAGCGAAGGAACAAGATGCAGTCTCAGTCTTCTCGCCCACCAAGAACAAACCTAGGAGACAATGAAATGAAAGACACTGGAAATCACACAACTGAGCTTTCTGAAATGCTAATGACTGAAGTAAAGAAAAAGCTCCATGACTATAAAGGAAAATAGATCACAAATATTCTCTCAAGTTAAAAGAATGACAAATATTATGAAAGAAATGTTGAGTGTATCTAAAGAAGATGTAGAAAAAAATAGAAGAACATAAGAAAATGATGGGAACCTAGAATTAACAATATAAGACAGAATTAGAATGCATGAAACAGATTCAAAGGGATATGCAGGAAATTAAAAATTCCATTGAAAGCTAGCAAAACCACTTGAATGAAGCTGAAGATAGACTCTCACACCTTGAAGAAGGGATGGAAGCTTATGATCATGAAAGAAAAGATCTCTTAAAAACAATAAGGAACCAGGAAACAACAATTCAACAACTGCAAGATGATGCAAAGAGAAACAATATAAGACTGATAGGTGTAAACAAAAAAGCAGGTGTCAATACAAATGACACAAGAAGACTATTTACAGAAATGATAGCAGAAAATTTTCCAAGCATGGGAAAAGAATCTGATATACAGATAAGTGAGGCATATAATACCCCAATTAGCCATAACCAAAATAAATCTTTATCCAGACATATAATAATTAAGATTCCAGAAATTCAGCACAAGAACAGAATACTAAAAGCTGTCAGAGAAAAGAAACAGATCACTTATGAAGGAAAACCTATCAGAATCATACATTTCTCAACACATACCTTCAAGTCAAAAAGAGCTTGGAGCCAAGTATATCAAGTCTGGAAAGAAAACAACTTCCAACCCAGAGGGATGTACCCTGCAAAACTATCTTTCAAAATTGATGGAGAAATAAGACACTTCCATGACAAAGAATAACTGAAGAAATTCATGACCACCAAACCAGCACTACAAAGAGTACTGACAGATACTCTAGAAAGAGACAAAAATGACTATCATTCCAAGAACGACAACAGAAGGAAACTACCAAGCAGAGCAGACACTTAAACAGAGAGAAAAAGTAGAGAACCAACAATAGAAAGATAACATGACACAGAAAATCAGTACATATCAGTTATATACATCAACATAAATGGCCTCAACTCACCAATAAAAAGAAACAGACCAGCAGAGTGGATTAAGAAATAAAATCCAGGCTGGGGATTTAGCTCAGTGGCCTAAGCGCCTGCCTGGCAGGCGCAAAGTTGTGAGTTCGATCCCTGGTACCAAAAAAAAGAAAAAACAATCCAACAATATGCTGTATACAAGAAACACATTTAACTCTCAAGGAAATTCATAGACTAAAAGTCAAAGGGTGGAAAACAATACTCCATGTGATAGGAATCCATAAAAAGCAGGTGTGACTATTCTGATCACAGACAATGTGAACTTCAAACCAAGAATCATCAAAAGAGATAAAGAAAGTCACTACATACTTGTAGTTTTCCCCTACAAACTTGGAAGAGGAAGAGATTACAATCATAAATATATATGCACCAAATATGGGAGCACCCAACTATGTAAAATGAATCTGAGCTGGGCGTGGTGGCACACGCCTTTAATCCCAGCACTCAGGGAGGCTGAGGTAGGTGGAGCCTTGTGAGTTAGAAGCCGGCTTGGGCTACAACGTGAGCACAAGACCGACCTGAGCTACATAGTGCGACCCTGCCTCAAAAAACTAGGGACAGAGTTTGGCTCAGTGGCTTAAGCGTCTGTCTGGCAGGCATGAGGTTGTGAGTTCAATCCCCGGTGCTGCCAAAAAAAAAAAAAGTGAATCTTAATAGACATGAAAAATCAAATAAGTAATAATATAGTTATAGCAAGGGACCTTAACACCCCATTGTCACAAAGATCAACCAAACAAAAAATCAGCAAAGAAATAACACAACTGAATCAAACTTGTGAACAAATGAACCTAATAGATATCTACAGACAACAACAGAATAGATGTTCCACCCAATGACATCATAATACACACTTTTCTCAGCTGCACATGGGTCATTCTCTAATTAATGACAAAAAACCCCACAAAAACCCCATAAAAACATAAAAATTAAATAACACTCTCCTAAACAATGAATGGCTCACAGAAGAAATTAAACAATAATATGTACAGTCAAACATGAATGCAAATACAACTTACCAGAAACTATGGGACACAATGAAAGCAGTCCTCAGAGTGAAAATTCTAGTGGTAAATTGCCACATTAGGAAAATGGAATAAGCACAAATAAACAACCTAATACTGCATTTCAAACTTCTAGAAAAAGAAAAGCAAGTTAAGCCCAAAGCCCAAAGAAGGGAGGAAATTACAAAGATCACAGCAGAAGTCAATGCAATCGAAACTAAGAAAACAATGCAAAGCATTAATGAATCAAAGAGTTGGTTCTTTGAAAGAATAAGTAAAATTAGCTGGGCATGGTGGCCCATGCCTTTAATCCCAGCACTCAGGAGGCTGAGGCAAGAGGATCCTTGTGAGTTCAAGACCAGTCTGGGATACAAAGTGAGTTCAAAGCCAGCCTGAACTACACAGTGAGACCCTGTCTCAAAAAATACAGACAGGGATTTAACTCAGTGGCCTAAGTGCCTGCCTGGCAGGTGCAAGGTTGTGAGTTCAATTCCCAGTATAAAAATAAGTAAATAAAATTAATAAACCCCTAGCCAACCTTATGAAAAAAAGGAAACAAAAAGCTCCAATCTAGGCAATAAGAAATGAAAAGGGTGAAATCACTACAGACCCTGTGGAAATACAGAAGATCATCAATACCTACTTTGAAAACCTTTACTCTCATAGGTTCGATAACACAGAAGAAATGGGCAGATTCCTAGAAGCATATGAATTACCAAAGCTGGATCAAGAAGATGTCAAACTGCTGAACAGTCCAATTTCAGTTAATGAAATTGAAAATGCAATTAGAATCTTACCAATGAAGAAAAGCCAAGATCCTGATGGATTCACTGCTGAATTCTACAAGAAATTCAGAGAAGGGCCGGGAGTTTGGCTCAGCGGCTTAAGCGCCTGCCCTGGCAGGTGCAATGTTGTGAGTTCAATTCCCGGTGCCGAAAAAAAAAAAAAAAAGAAATTCAGAGAAGACAATGCCAACACTCTTCAAACTCTTCAATCAATTTGAAAGGGAAGCAAGTCTCCCTAACTCATTCCTGGAAGCAAGTATTACCCTAATATCAAAACCAGAAAAAAGATTCAACCAAGAAAGAGAAATACAGGCCAATCTCCCTAATGAACAGAAATACAAAAATCCTGAATGAAATACTGGCAAACAGAACGCAGCAAATCATCAAGAAGAATATACACCACAATCAAGTGAGATTCATCCCAGGAATGCAGCGGTGGTTCAACATACACAAATCAATAAGTGTAATACATCACATCATCAGAGCCAAAGACAAAAGTCACATGTTCATCTTAATAGATGCAGAAAAAGCTTCTGACAAAATCCAACACTCGTTCATGATGAAAAAAAAAGCCCTACAGATAATTGGAATAGATGGAATAGATGGTCTCTACCTCAATCTGATAAAAGCCATGTATGATAAACCAACAGCCAACATCTTACTAAATGGGCAAAAACTGAAAACTTTCAACTAGAATCAGGAATTAGACAAGGATGTCCATTATCACCACTCCTATTCAATATAGTTCTGGAAACATTATCCAGAGCAATTAGAACAGAGAGAGAAATAAAAGGAATAAAGATAGGAAAGGAAGAAGTTCAATTATCATTATTTTCAGATGATATGATACTCTACATAGAAGACCCCCAAAACTCCATTGAAAGACTTCTAGATATAATAACCAAATTCAATAATATAGCTGGATACAAAGTCAACACTCAAAAATCAATAGCATTCCTATACACAAGCAACAAACTGAGAAAGAAATAAGAGAAACCACATCCTTCACAATAGCATCCAAAAAAGTGAAATACTTAGGAATCAATCTAAGTAAAAGATTTATAAAGTGAAAATCATAGTACTCTGAAAAAAATAAATTGAAGAGGATTTCAGAAAATGAAAAGACATTCCATGTTCATGGACAGGAAGAGCAAACATTGTGAAAGTGGCCATTCTTCAAAAATTGCTATACAGATTGAATGCACTTCCCATCAGAATACCATTTGCATACCTCACAGATCTAGAGAAATCATTCCTAAAACTCATCTGGAACCAAAAGAGACCTAGAATAGCAAAGGAAATTCTGGGAAACAAAGGTAACCCAGGAAGCATCACAATTCCTAACTTGAAATTATACTACAAAACTACTGTGATAAAATCTTCATGGCACTGGAATAAAAACAGACCTGAAGATCAATGGAATAGATTAGAAGACACAATCACACCCACAAGCACACTCAGCAACCTCATCTTTGACAAAGGGGCCAAACATGTTCACTGGAAGAAAGCCTCTCTAATAAGTGGTGCTGGAAAAACTGAATTTCTGTATGACAAAAACTAAAATTAGACCCATGCCTATCACCATCTCTAAATTAAAGTAAAAATGGATCAAAGATCTAAATTTTAAAACAGAAACACTAAATCTGCTGGAAGACAAAGTAGGTAGAAATCTTGAAGACAAAGGGGTAGGCAGAGAGTTCATGAACAAAAATCAAACTGCATGAGAAATACTTCCCAGAATCAAAAACTGGAATCTTGTCTTATTAAAAAGTTTTTTCATGTCAAAAAAAATCTCCAACAGAGTGAAAGGAAAACCCACAAATTGGGAAAGTATCTTGGCCAACTCTCCCTCAGACAAAGGACTTCTACCTAGAACATATAAAGAATTTTTAAAAATCAGGCTCTTAAAACTCAAAGATCCAATCCAAAGATGAGCATCTGAGATGAACACACACTTCTCAGATGAAGAAATACAAATGGCAAATCAATACATGAAAAAATGTTCAGCATCATTGGTCATTAAAGAAATGCAAATTAAAACAACACTGAGATTCCATCTCACTCCAGAAAGAATGGCCAACATCAAGAAATCAACCAATAACAAATGCTGGAGGGGCTGTGGGGAAAAAGGAACTCTTCTCCACTGTTGGTGGGGGTGTAGGTTGGTGCAAACACTGTGGAAATCAGTGTGGAGGTTCCTCAAAAAGCTAGCATTAGAGATTCCATTTGACTCAACTATACTGCTTCTGAGCATTTTCCCAGAAGAACCGAAAACATCATACCACAGTGATATATATGCACCCATGTTTATGGCAGCACAATTTGTAATAGCCAAATCTTGGAAACAATTCAAATGCCCATCAATCAAGGAATGGATAAAAAAGACGTAGTATTTTTATACAGTGAAGTACTACTCAGCTATTAAGAAAGATTGCATCAAGGTTTTTATAAGTAAATGGACTCGACTCAAGACCATACTCATAAGTAAAATAAATAAAACTCACATGTGTGAATACCATACTGTCTCCCTAGTGTAAGAAACTGAAAAAGCACATATGATCCAAAATCTGCAATAAATATTGTGTAAGGGTAAGAAACTGCTCAAAGAGGAAAAGTAACTGGGATAGGGGAAAGGAGGAAAAAAAGGCCATAAATTTGTATATACATATATATACACACACACACACACACACACACACACACACACACAAGATAGCTAAGATGACTATACTACTAATTCTATTACTTCTTGGAAAAGAATAATTAATACTAGCCGGGTGTGGTGGTACACGCCTTTAATCCCAGCACTCGGGAGGCTGAGGTAGGTGGAGTGTTGTGAGTTCAAAACTGGCTTGGGCTACAACATGAGCAAGGCCGGCCTGAACTACATAGTGCAACCTGCCTTGAGAAGAAATAGGGGTGGGAGTTTTGCATGTCTATATCTGTTAATCTAAGCAACTCTTTTGAAGGTAACAATGTGCAATATTACAGCACCATTAAATTCCTATCATCTTGTTTTGAAAACCTATACCATTATTGTTCTTGATTTGTTGCTGTTGTTGTCGCTTTTGCTTTTTTTCTTTGCTGTGTCTCTTTTTCTCTTAAATAAATTTAAAAAAGATGAAAGAGAAAACATAAATTCAAGTAATGAGGAACGAAAAAGGGGAATTCACAGAAGATTCCACAGAGATCCGGAAGATCACTGGTACCTACTACAAGAACCTGATTTCCAATAAGACGAAAAACACAGAGGAAATGGACAGATTCCTAGACACAATCGAATCGTCGAAACTAAATCAAGAAAATGTAAAAATTCTAAATAATCAGCCAATGAAATTGAAAATGTAATAAACTTACCAATGAAGAAAAGCTCAGGTTCTGACAGATTCATTATTGACTTGACAAGACATTTGGAGAAGAACTAATGCCACTAATGCCAAAACTCTACGGAAATTGAAAGGGAAGCAGTACTTCTGAAATCATTTCTGGAAGCAACTATTACTCTGTCTCCAAACCAGAGAAGACACCTACCAAAAAGAAAACTACAGAAAAAACTCTAATGAACATAGATGCAAAAATTCTTTATAAGATACTGGCAAACAGAATGCAGCAAATCATCGAGAAAATTATACACTGTGACCAAGTAGGATTTATCCCAGGGATGCAGGGATGGTTCAACATACAAAAATCAATAAATGTAATACACTATATTAACAGAATCAAACACAAAAATCAGTGATTACCTCAAAAAAATGCAGAAAAAGCTTTTGACAAAGCCCAACACCCATTCATGATTTTAAAAAAAACCTACAGAAAATAAGAATAGATGGTTTTTATCTCAACCTGATAGAAGCCAATGACAAAAAACTAACAGCTAGTATCACACTAAATGGTCAAAAACTAAAATCTTTCACTCTAAAATCAGGAACAAGACAAGGATGTCCACTACCACCACTCCTATTCAATATAGTTTTGAAAACATTAGCCAGAGCAATGAGACAACAGAAAGACATAAAAGGAATACCGAAAGGAAAGAAAGAAGTTAAATTATCATTATTTGCAGATGATATGATACTCTACATAGAAGACCCAAAAACTCCACTGAAAGACTTGCAGATTTAATAATCAAATTCAGTAGTGGAGCTGGACACAAAGTCAACACTCAAAACTCAATAGCATTCTTGTACACAAGCAACAAACTCAGAGAGAGAGAAACTAGGGAAACCACACCCTTCACAATAGCGTCCAAAAAATGAAATATTTAGGAATTAATCTTACAAAGGAAATAAGAGACCTATACACTGAAAATTACAGAACTCTGAAAAAGGAGATCGAGGAAGTTACCAGAAAATGGAAAGATATCCCTTCCTCATGGATAGGAAGAACCAACATAGTGAAAATGGTCATACTTCCAAAATCATTATACAGATTTAATCCAAACTCAATAAAAATACCACTAGCATACTTCACAAAACTAGAGAAAACATTCCTAAAATTCATTTGGAGCCAGAGATCTAGAATAGCAAAAGCGATTATGGGCAACAAAGACAAGTTGGGGGCATCACAATCCCTGACTTGAAATTACTCTATCACGCTACTGCGATAAAAATCAGCATGGTATTGGCAAAAAGATAGACCTGAGGATCAGAGTAACAGAATAGAAATGCAGACACAACTCCAAACACACTCAGCCACCTTATCTTTGACAATGGAGCCAAACAGTTTCACTGGAAGAAAGATAGTCTCTTTAATAAATAGTGCTGGAAAAACTGACTTTCCACATGCCAAAGACTTTTACTCGATCCATCTCTATCACCATGCACTAAACTAAAGTCAAATTGGATCAAAGACCTAAACATTAAAACAGAAATAGCAAATCTAGTATAAGAGTAAACAGGTAGAAATCTTGAAGACATAGGTGTAGGCAAAGACTTCATGAACAAAATCCAGACCACATGAGAAATGCTATATAAATAATCAACAAAAGGGATCTCATCTTATTAAAAAGCTTCTGCACAACAAAAGAAATCACCAACAGAGTGAAAAGGCAACTCGTACAGTGGGAAAAAATTATATCCAGCTTTCCCTCAGACAAAGGACTTCTATCTAGAACATAAAAATAACTGAAAAACAAACAGGCCCCCAAATTCAAAGATCCAACCCAAGCTGGTGTGAGGGCGCATGCCTTTAATCCTAGCACTAGGAAGGCTGAGGCAGGAGGATCATTGTGAGTTCGAGACCAGCCTGGGCTACAAAGTGAATTCAAGGCCAGCCCGAACTGCATAGTGAGACCACCCCAAAACATAGGGCCGGGAATTTAGTTTAGTGGCGGAAGCGCCTGCCTGGCAGGTGCAAAAACAAAACAAAACAAAACAAAAAAAATAACCCAAACCAAACAAACAAACAAAAAACAAAGATCCAATCCAAAAATGGACATCTGAGATGAATACACACTTTTCAGATAAAGAAATACAAATAGAAAATAAATACATGAAAAAATATTCAAGCTCATTGGTCATCAAAGAGATGCAAATTAAAACACTGAGATTACATCTCATTCCAGAAAGAAATTGACCAAATGCTGCAGGGGTTATAGGGAAAAAGGAATCTTTCTCCACTGTTGGTGGGAGTGTAGACTGGTGCAACCATTGTGGAAATATGTGTAGAAATTTCTCAAAAAACTAGAATTAGAGGTCCCATTCCACCCAGCTATTCCCTTTCTGGGTATCTTCCAGGAATAATTAAAAACACCATACCACAGCAACATATGTGCACCCATGTTTAAAGCAGCACAATTTCTAGTAGCTAAATCTCAGAAACAACTAAAATACCCTTGAACTGAAGAAGGGATACAAATGATGTGCTTTTTTTTTTTTGTATATATAATGGAGTACTGCTCTACTCTAAAGAAGGATAAACTTGAGATTTTATCAGTAAATGGATGCAATTCAAGATCATACTCATAAATGCAATGAATCAGACCCACATGTGTAACATCATGTTGTCTCACTAGTGTGAGAAACTGAATGAGTAAATAACATCCAAAATGTACAATATTGTGAATTGGAGAGAAACTGTTCAAAAGAGAAGAGAAACTGCAATGGGAGAAAGAGAAAAGAAAGAAAGGGAAAGGAAAAAATATATAGATACATACATATATATATACACAAAATACATTCATATACACACATATATATACATACATATATATACACAAAATACACACACACACATATATATGTATATATATATATATATATATATATATATATATATACACACACACAAAATAGTTAAGATAGTTATATAGCTGGACTCTCTTAGTTTATTGGAAAGAAATTCTTTTGCTTTTTCTTTTCTTTTTGGTACCGGAGATCAAACTCACAACCTTGTACCTGCCAGGAAGGTGCTTAGGCCACTCAGCTAAATCCCCAGCCCTATTTTTTGAGACAGGGTCTCACTATGCAGTTCAGGCTGGCCTTGAACTCACTTTGTAGCCCAGGCTGGTCTTGACACACAAGGATCTTCCTGCCTCAGCCTCCCTAGTGCTGGGATTAAAGACGAGTGCCACCACGCCTGGCTGAAAAGAAATATTTGTGCTAATGTTGTTTTGACAAGATTTCATGCCTATATGTTGTACTCTGAGTAACTATTATGGAGATAACAATATATTAATTATTGTTACTCTACTTTTATCTTGTTTTGAAAGTGTTTTATTTTTATTTTTCTCTCTAAAATATTTTTTTAAAAGCAGCTCAATACACTTACAGTCACTGGTAGTTCAGAAAACTTACGTAACACATACCTATTTCATAATAAAATACTAGCTGTCTTGTGTCCCGTATTGAACACGGTGCACTTGAAATCACTAGCTGTTTTCATATGGTGTTCTGTTGTTCACGGAGCAGTAACTCCCCACTGCTGCCCAGCATATTAAGCAAGTATTGTACCACTATCACTAATGCACAAACAGCATAAAATTCAAAAATTAACCTAAATTTTCCACCGAGTTCTTATCACATTATCTAACACTTCAGTACTGAATTCAGGCCTTGTTTATGTTACACAAGTTAATTTAGATTCGAGACACAGTCCCAGTATTTTTACTTTATATTGTATGGGATTTTCCTCCATTGTGCAGGCTGGCCTTGGTATTACAATCCTCCTGCCTCAGCATCCCAAGTGGGCAGCAAGAGGAAAGTTGGGTAGCACCATGACTTACTGAAGTTTCATTTAATAGAGCACTGTATTCCTGATTAACAGTTTTGCTTGAAGAACCCCTTTTGGCCAACCATGGTAAAACATGCCTGTCATCTCAGCAGCCCAAGAGGCTCAGAAAAGATCAAAAGTTCATTGTAAAGTTGGCTTGGTAGCTCATGCCTTCAACTTCAGCATTGCAGAGGTTGAGGCAGGATGATCTCTGAGAATTTGAGGCCCAAATGGGCTACATAATGAGTTGAAGACCAGCCTGAAATACAAAGAGATCATATCTGAAAAAAAGAAAGAAAGAGAGGAAGGGAAGTTTCACCACAGCTGGAGCAATTTAGTGAGACAGTCTCAAAATTTAAAAAGTGTGGGGAATATAGTGCAGAGTGTGAGAAATGAACTTTGTCTTTTCTATCAAAATACAAAGCCAATGCAACTCCATTTTGTGTTTAAATAACGTGGTCATCTACTCATTATCCACCTCCCTCGCTTTAATATCCTGAACTCCAAGAAATGGTGACTATGTATCTTTTCCCAGAACAAAGCCAATTCCCAAAATAAAAAGCTTTTCATTTCAAACTGCACATCCCCTCTCTCTAACCACCCTCTCCCACACCATAAGAACCAAGGACTTTGCCTTCCAGACTGAGCGCCCCTTCTCACTCAGCAACTCACCAACCTCCTCCACCCCTCAAGTGAGTCAACCACAATAGACTGCAAGCCTTTGAATTCAGCCAATGAATTTAAAGTTCAGCTGTGTCGTCTGTGTCCTGTGTGCCTACTACTTCATGCTTGCACCCTTATGCAGAAGTAAACTTTAAACTGCCTTGTCTAGACATCTTGCCTCCTGTCTCAAGTGCTCTCTTTACAGCACCTGAAATTTGAGTCTGGGGGCTTACTTACCGAGTTCAATGTTCTGTACAATACAATCGTCAACCACACATTGCAATCTTTGTATCCTGCAGAAATCCCTTCCCGTCACACTTAGATGACAGTATCCATCCATTTTCAAGCCACACAAGGCCAGACAATTTCCTATTTTTCAAATGTTCCTCAAAAACTATTAGGGTCTAGCATGTTTGCCCACACCTTTACTCTAAGCACTTGGGAGGCTGAGACAGGATGATTGAGATGAGTTTGAGGCCAGATGGGGCTACATAAGGAGTGCAAGCCCAGCCTAAACTACATAGTAAGATCCTCTCTTAAAATGAACAAAAAAAAATCGGATTAAATGATCAGTAGTCACAGAAGACATATTTAACTAACTTTTACTAAATTCTTCTTCCTCAAGGTATGTGATCTTTAACACACTCTCAGATTAAGCAGCACACACATTTTCTTTATTTTCACATTAATAAAAATCTGACTTCAGGAGAATACTTCCTCTGTTGTTTATCCCGATTTTGCCACCTTCCCTGTCTCCTCCTTTCCCCCTTTCTTTCTCCCATCATTTGATCCTCCCTTCAGAGAAAATTCCTTTATCCCTTAACCAGTTACATGTCTGCAGGCCTCACATTTAGGGCTTCACCTTTACTGCTATTTCTTTAATATAATGTCCACCTTAATCAGTGTTTCTTTTTTCTTTTTTTGCGGCACCAGGGATCAAACTCACAACCTCACGCCTGCCAGACAGGCGCTTAAGCCACTGAGCCAAACTCCCGGCCCTGGGTTTTCTGAGGCAGGGTCGCACTAGGTAGCTCAGGTTGGCCTTGTGCTAGCGTTTAGCCCAAGCCACCCTCAAACTCACAATGCTCCGCCTACCTCCGCCTATCGAGTGCTGGGATTAAAGGCGTGCGCCACCACGCCCCGCTAGCATTTCATTTCTTAAAACAATGTCTGCAGTCTAATAATGACACTCCTACCAAGCTACCCGTTCCCGGAGACACCTGCACTCAATGAGTCTCACACTGTGGGTCTAACACAGGCCTGCAGACCTGGTGACCAACGCCCATAATCTCAGCATGTGGAGTCATGTGTGGTGGCACCCGCCTGTAATCCCAGCACCTGGGAGCCTGAGAAGAGGGATCACCTCAAGATCAAGGCCAGCCTGAAATAAGTAATGAAATCACATCTCAAAAAAACAAAAATAAATCGGGCGTGGTGGGGCAGGACTCTAATCCTGGCACCTTGGGAGGCTGAGGTAGGAGAATATCTGTGAGTTGGAGACCTGCCTGGACTACAGTGAGTTCAAATCCAGCCCCAAATAGAAGAGACTCTCTCTAACAACATAAACAAATAAAATGCCCCAAAACAAATAAATGAAAACAAAAACTCTAGGCAAGTGAGAGGCTGAGATAGGAGAACTGCTGCGAGTTCCAGGTCTGCCTGTGCTACGTAGCAAAAAAGCAGATGAAAAGAGCAGCAAGCAAAGAAACAAGCAAGAAAAGACAGCTCCACTCCTCCAGACAGTAGTTCTTAGCAAAAAAAAACCTTTTCCCCTCCTTTTTTTTTTTTTTCCCCGCACTGGGGATCAAACTCACTACTTTGCACCTGCCAGACAAGTGCTTAAGCCATTGAGCCAAACTCCCAGCCCTAGCTTTTTGAGGCAGGGTCGCACTATGTAGCTCAGGCAGGCCTTGCGCTTGAGTTGTAGCCCAAGCCGGCCTCGAACTCACAACGTTCCTCCTTCCTCAGCCTCCCGAGTCCTGGGATTAAAGGAGTGTGCTACCACGCCCGGCTTCGTTACCTTAATAAAATATTAAAATCTGCTCCATTTTTCTGAGCACTCTCAACTCTATGGAAAGGCCTGACTTAAATGGTCTCCGTTAATACATGTATCACCTAATTAATTAGGATTAATTAGGATTTGTGTGTGTGTGTGTGTGTGTGTCTGTGTATGAGACACAGGGGAGTTCACTGCATGCTTGGCCAGCGCTCCACCACCAAGTGACATCGACCTCCGGATTCTCATGGTGTTAAAATCATCTATCATGATTGTGGCAACGTGCGGACATATTGAAAATTTAGGGATTCACTCTCATACAAACGACCACAAGTCTAAGGAGCTAAGTTGTTAGTTTGAGATCCTGTATCACAGACCTTTATAAAATTATGCCCACCAGGTCTGCTGGTGGGAAGAATGAGACTAGGGGAACAGCACATCACTGCTCCCCAGCTCGAACCCTTCCCGAACAGGGTCTACCCACAACACGGGTGGTGACGCGACTGTGGGCTGGGGCTGCCTGAGCCTGCACTGTGGGCTGGAAGAGTGCCTGTGCCTAGACGTGCTGTTGTGTGCACAAAAAGGACCAGCCACAGGCAGGGAAAGAGGTACCAAAGGTACATGGTGCAAAAACCCAGGAAGAACTCAGACTGTGGAGCGCGCAGGGAGGCTCCACTCTACCTCCGCGGCTCCTAAGTCTTCCACCCGGAACTCACCCCAATCCCATCCAGACCCATCTCAGGGCACCCATCCCACAACCTCACCATTGTGTGTCCTGAGGGTCTCCCAGGGTCCTTCTCACGCAGCCTGCAGCCAGTAGAAGCTCCGAAGTGAGGCAGCCTAGCCCAGCTCGGTTGACTCTCAACAATGTGTTCTGCATCTGGATTCTGGCGGTAAAATCCCCTACTCGGCCCACCTGATTGGACAGTTCATAAAGCCCTCCCCCTCAACACGTTTGCTCTGGCTTAGTGCTCCGCCCGCTGAGCGGAGACTGACAACAGAAGCTCAAATGGAGATTATAACCCGTTTTTCTACTGGCTTTGTGCACCCTGGATCTCGATGTACAACAAAATTGAGTCTTACGTATGTTCTTCACACCCAGTGAAACATATCGATATGCTTTGCTGTCTTCCTATCAATGGATGGGAAATCCTATTGGGAGATGTCAAAAACAGGAAGTTTAGAAGTGCTGAATATGTTGGTGCAGCTTAAAAAGACAATAAAGTCAATGATGCCAGCTGGACGTGGTGGCGCACGCGTTTAATCCCAGCACTGGAGAGGCGGAGGTAGGAGGAGCATTGTGAGTTCGAGGCTGGCTTGGGCTACAATGTGAGTGCAAGGCCGGCCTCAGCTACACAGTGTGACCCTGCCTCAAAAAAACAGGGCTGGGAGTTTAGCTCAGTGGCTTACGCGCCTGTCAGGCAGGCGCGAGATTGTGAGTTCAATCCCCGGTGCCACAAAAAAAAAAAAAAAAAAAAAAAAAAAAAAAAAAAAAAAAAAAAAAAAAAAAAAAAAAAAATGCCAGTGATGCCAAGAGTTCTAGTGAAATGAATATGCAAGATGATGTGAACAGATTATTTCTGAAAATACCCACGTCAGAAATACAGAGGAAGTCCATGTAAATGACCTTATGATACCCCTTAATATCTTAGGAAAACAAGAAAAAGTCGAAGAAAAATCAAGTACTAGGAAAGAAATTACAGGGGCCGGGGATTTAGCTCAGTGGGATTAAACGCGTGCGCCACCACGTCCAGCTGGCATCATTGACTTTATTGTCTCTTTTTAAGCTGCACCAACATATTCAGCACTTCTGAACTTCCTGTTTTTGACATGGAAAAATGTGTCCATCGCTGTGGGAGAAATGATCTTTATGAAGTCAGTGGGTTTTGTGGACACCTGTGCAGTCTGTGCTTGAGTTTCACTGTCAGATGGAACCAAAAATTTGAGAGAAAAGAATGACCGATTCTAATACTAAAAATTATGATGGGAAACAAATGTGCTTAGGGTAAAATGTCTTCTAATTGCACTATTGCTTATGTGGCTGGAATATCTGTATGCATTATGGAAATTTCTGATGATGTAATTAAGAATGAGCTGCAGTAAAACCAACATGCTCAAGGTTTAAAAATTGATACTGTAGCTCCAATATAGTACATTTCCTGAATTATGTAAGAAAATATTTCATTTTAAAATAAATGAATTTACAATATTATCTGGTTTGTCTAAATGTTATTGTAATAGTCTCCTGTTCCCTGTATTGTGGATGTTTAATTCATTTGTCACTAATATTTTCATCTTAGCATAGAAAACTCAGAATGTAAATCCATGAGGAATTGAGCAGCTACTGTATTCATAAACAAAACAACCCAGAATATCCTACAAAACACCAGTGTTAAGTGAGAATTCAAATATAATTCAAAGATATCAGAGATGGCCTGTTACTGGCAGCCATTACTGATGGCCGATGACTGAGTTTTGTGGTTGAATGTATTTATACCACTTTCTTCAGTCATCAGTTGTATCTATTAATGATGATAAGGATACTATATAAATTTATCCATAAAGCTGGCAAAACAATACAATGAAATCTCAAATATTACTCAATTCTTTTAGTAAACTGATTTGAGATTCATAGTTTAAAAAAAATGATTTCTAAGACTAAATTTTTTCATAGCATTAGAGAATAGAATACAAGAAGCTGTTTCAACCTATAGAAATCATTCTCCCCAAACATACTTCAACCCTCCCAAAAATTCCTTTGCAAAACTTTTTGTTGACATTCAAGTCATAATTTATACTTTGCAGGAAGATAAATTATTATAATTTATTATATCTTTTTGAGATAAGAGGGTCCTGCTGTTGTCTGGCAATGGGGATTCACATTTTATGAATGTGACTGATAGGTTATCACCAAAACAAATATTTTATGGTGACTGATAGATTATTACCAAAATAAATCATGGCAATGTGACCATGAAACACAAAATTTTTATGATGAAAACACCTATAGTTTTACATAGTATAATAATGACCCTGATACCAAAATAGGCAATAATAAATATCACATATATAGTACAACCTTGGTTTGCAACCATAATCTATTCTGAAAACATGCTTGTAACCCAAAGCACTCATATATAAAGCACATTTCCCCATAAGGAAATAACAAAAACTCAGATACAACTCAAAAATATTTATATGAAAATTATTACAACAGTATAATACAAAATATACACAAAATGCACAATAGCAAACAAATTAACATGCATGCACATAGCTTTCAAAACCTTCATGGTTGTTGTGAGGGAGAGAGGAAAGATGGGGTTAACGTATAGGATATCTTCCATTATCACTGACAGAAACACTGGTATCTATTGGCTCAATGGAATCTTCTTTTTCATGCACTTTTAACGAAGAACATATGGAAGGACACATGCTATGGCCTCCTTTTCAGTATTTCAAGGAAATGCTACATTGCATTGTTATCAACAGATTCATTATTCCCACTGATGCTGCCTTATTGGGGTGGTGCTGTCTACCAAATTTTGCAGTTTTCCATAGATTACACATCTCCTTAATTTCATTTGAAGGAAGGTTTTCCTCCACCTTTCTACCCACCTCAACAGATGATAGCTCCCTCTATAACATCTTGCAGTTGAGAGTCAATCACCCCCAATCACTCAGCAAGTGAGAGAGAGATCCCTTGGCTCATGTGAGAACACAGCCATTTGGCATGAGCAGTAGCATGCAAGGCATTACATTGCAAGGCATCACTTGTTGGTCGAATTAAAGTTTATTAGAAATGATTGTTCGTCTTGCAGAATACTCACAAAACACATTACTCATAATCCAAGCTTTTACTTCAATCTGTAATTATGTTGGAATGTATACAGATACCTTTTTTATTTTAAAGATAATAAAATCCAACAGAACATAACAGAACAAAGTCAATCAAAACAAAGCAGCAGAACTGGTACAGAACTTCAAAGAAAGATACTATGAAAATAGCTACTATAGTGTATCTTGTTATCTTTAGAATAGCTGACCATTCCAACAGGTATAGTAGAATTGAACCAAAAACAAAACAGAATAAAACCAATAAAAACAGAATATAAAATAAAGCGAAAAAATAATAATCAGAGTAAAGCAAAACGGTGAGAACCATATTGGGCCTCGAAGACAACACAGAAGAGAATTCCCCATATTTGCTATGTTGCCTACTGTCATCTTCCAAAGAGATGCTCAGGTTGCCGACCCAAGGCTTGCGAAAGCAACGAAACAATACTAGCATTTAGTTGCTTAATGTTCCTTAGTTGTTAGCAATTTAGCCAGACCTGCGAACCAGCAGGTTGCTTACATGTGGGTGGCGGTGGGGTGAGGGGTGGTAGTCCTTGATTCTACGCCTGAGCGCTGGTCGCACAGTCCCCCAGAAGGCAGATTAGTTGTCCTGTGGTTGGAGCTGCTCCGGCCAAGCCACAGACATCTTTTTTTTTTTTTTTTTGGCGGCACCGGGGATTGAACTCACAACCTCGCGCCTGCCAGGGCAGGCGCTTAAGGCACTGAGCCAAACTCCCGGCCCTGGTTTTTTGAGGCAGGGTCGCACTGTGTAGCTCAGGCCGGCCTTGCGCTCGCAATGTAGCCCAAGCTGGCCTCGAACTCACAAGGCTCCTCCTACCTCAGCCTCCCGAGTGCTGGGATTAAAGGGTAAGGATCTAATTTAAGAGTGAATTTACTGTGTATATATTTAAGATATCTCAGCTGGTTGTGTATTTTCTGGAAAAATAATTAACTACTTTTATAAGACTTACTTACATAGGTTTTTCACTATGGGAAAATTTTTCAAAAGGTTTTAGAAGTAATGAGCTTTAACTGACATTGTGCATTCACAGATCCAATAGGTACTGTTACACTTAGGACAACTCAAGACTTGTGTACAACCCTTATACTGTTTTCTCACAATATTGTGTTTATGTGTAATACGAATAACAACAAAACGGGTGTACATGTTCCCACAAAATATACACTGATAATGAGTTTCTCTTCTAGCCAGGGCCATGTTTCCATAAAAGATCATGGAAAAATGAAGACTTTTCACACTCCATGAGAGCACAAACTCTCACTGAGACTTCCTGTATGTGTTCTGAGGTGATGGGAAGCACAAAATATTTCTCACCTAATCTGTTTCCTTTAGTGTGTGTTCAATTGAGTGATTTCCCACATTTGATAACATACATATGGCTTTGCTCCCATGTAAATTCCTTTATGGAGTAATTACATTGAGATAAATAAAACATTTCCCACATGGCTCACATATATTCAGATACTCATTAATTCTTTCATGTAATTATGCCTGGGTATATTGATTTTTTTTATATTGCTTATAGAAAAGGGTATTCTCTCCACTGTATTTTCCTGTTATTGCACAGCATTTTATATATTCAGAGAGTTTTTCTTATTTTTTAATGTTTATGATGCTTACTAAAATAACCAAAGTCTTCTTCACACTGCCTAGGGTGATTGCTATATATTTTTTGGTGTGCTTGTTTCCATGTAATTGATGACACTGGTGTGTAAAGAATGTATCCCAATATTGCTATGTAAACAGAATTTCTCCCCAGTGTAGTGTTTCAGGTATTTCTCAATTACTATGTGTTGAAAGCTCTCCCATATCACTTACATACTGTTTCTCAGCAATGTGAGCTCTTCCATGATTTTCACAACTATGCTGGGTTGGGAATGCAATATCAAACATGTTGCATACAAAGGGTTTCTCTGCAGCATGAGTTCTTTCATGATTTTGAAAATTACCTTGTGCACTGAAAGCTTTCTCACAGTACGACATTCAGGGTTTCACCCTACTGTGAATTCTTTCATGTCTTTTGCAGTGACTGAGTGAGCCAAAAGCC
>RJWM01031832.1:0-21978 GCA_004363535.1 Dasyprocta punctata | reverse complement strand
ATGGTGTGTTTTTATGCTGCATCAAGTGGCTAAAACACGTTAGAGGGTAAGAGGATTAGACAGCAAATAGTGTCTGATAAATATTAATAGGAAGTCCTCCTGCAAGGGTAAAAGAGTGCATTCCAGCAGACCTGAGGCCAGAGGAGACATCCATGGGCTATAATAGGGTTCAGAACCTATGTTTGCCTTTTTGAACAATAGTCAAATGAATAACGGTAACTGGATTTCAGATTCAGCTTCCGCCAAAGCTCATAAAAGCAAGGAAACCAAGCAAAAAGAAATTAGATGAAGTTTTCATGACTTCACCAAGAATAATGGACACTGGCAAGAGAAAGAATCCAAAAAAGAAAATGAAATTTCCTCGGAGAAACAGAGAAGGAAAAGAAGGGAGCAGAGGTAACAATGCCATCCTTGGCTGTGTGTCGAGTGCCTTGTCCTTCCCAGTGACCACGTTCAGTGTCCTGGTTGACAGTCTATTGTGCCAGGTTTCCAGCTTCTGCCCTAGGTGTCCAGCTCTGTCAGGATTTTGTGGTCCTGATTTCTACTGGACTTGATAACAGCTGGGGTTTCAAATTCATTTTGTTTCGTAAAGCATTTCATTATCATGGTATAGTGGTTAAGCTTAATTGGGTCAACCTGGTTGGCTTGAGAGCCCCCCAGGGGATTAGGTAAGCAAGTTTTTGGGCATGTCTGGGTAGTTCATGGAGGTTTGACTTTTGATTCTGTATAGAGTCCCTGGCCTGTTGTTCTCTGGCACTGTTCCCTTGTTCTGTTTCCCAGCCACCACAAACAGAGCAACTTTGCTCTGTCATACCCTTCTGCCATGATGTTTCTGCCTTAGAGGCAGCCAGCTGTGGACTGAATGGACTGAAACCATAAGCCAAATTAAATTTCTCCTCTTTCAGGTATGATTTCTCAGTGATAGAAAAATTGACTAATACACATTTGTGCTGACCCTGGAAAGGACTATGAAGATGGTAAAATTTGTCTGGAAAACTACTCCCTACCCTTCTCCCCTCCAAGAACTTTTCTTTGTTTTCCTCCTGTGCTACTTCTTACATTCTTCCTCTGCTTCTTCTTCCAACACTGAATTGGCTCCTCAGACCAGGAAATCACCAGTCTTTTTCGGGACCTGGGTTGAATTTTGATGTTAAAAAGCCTGTCATGATAGAGATAGTGCTTTCAGTATCACCTGTATGGAAAAAGCTAATAAGACTCTAGAATAGCTCTTATAAGTGTTTATTTTTCCTGATTATGCTAGGAAATAAATACAGTGTATTTAACATAAGTAAATAGCCTAAAAGATAAAAATGCTTTAACACAGAACTAAAGGTTCCCTGGAAACTTCCATTGAAATGTGGCAAAGTGAACAGATCTATTAATCTTACTTGCCTCCCTAAACCCAGTTAAAATAACATTAATTAAATGAAGGCACCCTGGAAAAATGAGAAAAGTCAACAGAATGGAAAATGGATGCAGCAGTATAAGGGTCTTCTCAAAGAGTAGGAACGGTGATACACGGAGACCCATAAAGTGAAGGGGTGACGAGTCAGAAAGAGCAAGCTGACCTGTCCCATAGAAGCTCTGGAGGTTTAGGAGCTGGAAGCAATGGGTTCTTCTGCAAGCTAGGATGTGGGTGGACTTGAACCCAGGAAGATGGGTTTAAATTTCTGATTAAGCAGTTAAATTCTATGCCAGTCAGCATCCTGTCACTATAGCAAAGCACCTGAGATAATTAACTTGTAAAGAGAAAAACTTTATTATGCTTTACAGCAGTGATGGAGAATCTTTCAGAGCTTTGAATGATATAAGCAACCCATAGGTTTGCCACCACTGAATTCTAGGGTTGGAGCTTCCTATCCTTGATCATTTGACTGTCTGTTCTTGGTAACCCCTCTCTGGCTTTGAGGGTAGAATCTCTGCTCTCCTATACATTTCCACCTTAGGACTGACAAGAAACCTGTCCCCTTGATACCCATAGTGGAAAGAGGCCAGGTTGCAATTTCTGAACAGGATGTAGAGATGGCTGGGGACAGTGGAAGAGGGACATACATCAAGGGACAATACTGCGTGGGAGAGAACCATCTTTGAGCTTAGTGTAGATCTGCCTGCCAGTGGCCTTCTTTTCTATGACTGGGAGCAGCAACTGTTTCTTCATCCCTTCCTCCTTCTGCAAGTGCCCTAGATAGCTTGCAAATTGATTCCAACTCCAGAGAAAGCAGGAAGTGCTTCCCCTGTGGTCTTTTCTCAGGTCGTGGGCATATCATTTTTTTTGGAGTAAATCCTACCCTATCCACAGAGCTTTTGGTCAAGCCCTGTGCCCCAGACAAGACTATTATGACAAGGAATAGCTGGGTATGCTTCCTCAACTCTGAGTGATTCAGCCTTAATTATGACCATTTTGTCACCCAAACAAGAAAGGATGCAACTAATAATACTACCTGAGATTGGGAGTTAGGATTTGTCTCTCTGTGCTGTGCCTGCCTCACTGAGGAAGGACCAATAGACAAGCTAGAAGGAAATCATCATCCTGATGGCCAAGCCAGTGCATAATAGTCACATGCAAAAAACAAACAAACAAACAAACAAACAACAAAAACACAACCCCTTGTATGTAGACGATATGGCTTAGGTGTAAGGCTACTAAGACTTTTTCTTTGTATTCTGAATCTGGATCCAAATACTGGAATTCCATATCCAGGCATTTATATAGAGAATGAAAGACATGGATAGAGGGTGTGTCCATTTGTTCAACCAGAACGGTGGGCAGGAAAGTCAGGCTGGCCTCAGCCATCTGGCTGTGGATGGGCCAGGAGAGCCAGCAAGAGTGACTCTTCATGCTGAAACATCACGGTGTGGTCCATCAGATAAGCTTCTCATCCATGTGGAGGAATAGGTGAGTGGGGAGTGGAAAGATGGATGGAAGTATGTCCTTCCAGCATGAGTAGGGGGAAAAGATTCTTTTAATACTTAACATGGTATTTCACACATCATGGTTGCTTAGTAGACACTTCTTAATAAGCAGCAGGAAATGATCAGGATGGAACGAGAGGCACAAAAGGGAAAGAGCAGAGAAAACTTCATGGAGGAAGGGGCATTTGCATCTCGTACATCAAGCCCATCTGAGCTTTTGTGGCTAGAACATTTCCCTAAGTAGCTGATGACCACTAAGTAGTAAAACTGTAGAATATTATTAGCTGTTGAGCATTGACCGAAAATATTGGATCAATTAGTAATTGTCACTGAAGTTTATATAAATAAATCATAAGATATGGAATACCTTACATTTCATTCCACTAAAATCACCTCATAAAACTTGGGCCTGCTGAGGGATTACTGATGAAAGGAAAAGTAAATTGCAATAAAGCTTCTTTGTACGCTTTTCTAACGAGTGAATCACACCCAAAAGTCATACACCAAATGTGGTACCTCTCCACTCACCACCCTTATCAATAAACCATCTCTACAGCCAGCCACCCCACACATGGATTTTGGATGACAGGTGGCACAATTGAACAAGCTTGTATGTTTCCCAGAGATGGGGCAAGGTGGGAGAAGGAACCTGAGATGTGATTCTTGTGTGTGCAGAAGGACTTTGCAAGGAACACGCAGATGACAGTGAGAACACCCATTTGGCTCGTTCATTAATCTGCTCATTTATCACCTTTGATCTCTGTTAAAAGGAAACTTTTGACTCTGGTATCTTGAAGAAATTGCCTGCCTAGAGAAAAAAGTTATCAATAGAAATTTAGGAGTGTTACAGAGATACTCCTAAAATTTGAAGATAATCAAATTTCTGAAGTCTTCAAAAGCCTCCTCCTGTAGTCCTGTGTGAAATAATACTGGTGTGGACTCTCTGCACCAGGCCCTGTTAAGAAGCCAGTATGTCAAGCATTAGGTAGACCAGATGACTTTACCCCAGACCAGACCTTCATATCCCACCTCATCAAAAAAGCTATCCCAGTGACCCAGAGCTTTCTCAGAATGATCATATTGACTATATTAGTTAGGGTTTTTGATAAAAACAGAATCAATTGGGAGGTCTGAGATCTAGGAACACAGGTGCTTCAGGGAAGGAGAGGATCGATGTCCCATTTCTAGCAGAGAGAGGAAATACACCCTTCCACTGTTTTTGTTTATTGATGTCCTCAGTGGATAGGATGCTGCTGACCCACACTGGTGAAGGCAATCTTCTTTACTCACACTACAGGTCTATATGCTAATCTCAGAAATATTCTCACAGACATACCCATAAGTAACACCTTACAGGTGTTCTGTAGCCAGTCAAGCAGATGGGCAAAATTAACCATGACACTCACTTCACCTTTTTGTTGGTGGGGCAGGTTCTGGGTGCTGTGAGATAGAAGAAACCCTCAAAATTTGTCACCTTTCCTTGGGCGTGCTAGACACTGACCCTCCAATTTGTCATCAAGGCCCACCTGCCTCTTCCTCTATCTTTATATTTAACTCTTTCTCTTCTGCTCTTATGAACTCCTGGCACATGGCAAAGGGCAGGGTGGCACAGCCAGTGTTGGCTCCAAGCTCATGTTAACCAAGTCTGGAAACCTTGGGAGAAGCACAGCCTCTACTTTTTCCCTTCTCCAATCTCAGAAGACTGAAAACTCTGGTTGGCCTTTGAACTAACCACTCTAGCCAGGAGCATGTGGCCATATAATAATTAATTCCGAAGGATAGGCAGGGAGCTGAAATTGGTGCTTTAATCAGACTCACGTGGGAAGCATAAGGAGGGACAGTGAGACCACATATAAAGGTGGAGGGTGGTTGGGGAGTATGAGGTGAGGAGGCTGTTATCCAAGAATCCCAGGAGAGAGATATTAGATCAATTCAAGAGGCAGATGTCCCTGGAGCTTGGAATGCTTAAAAAAAAAAGTACAATAAGGTTTGATGTGAAAAGTAAGAATTAGAATTTCCAGAAATTCTGAAGTAGAAGCCAAAGTCCTCAGAGGAATTCTTTAAGGTCCTGGAGGCTTTAATCATGTATGGAGGGAAAGCTGTTAATGGCATTGGCCAGGATTTGACCCACCTGCAATACCAGTGGGTGTGAAAGCCCATTCCTTCTCTGCCTTTGTGAAGGTCAGCAGATTCTTCCTGGGTAGACAGACAAAGCTACTGGTCCTTGGTGGTTTCATGGCTTTATTGTCTCTAACTTAAGAGGCCAAATACCAGGAATTCTTTTCCACTGCATTTTAAGGTTTCTTTTCCAATGGCAGTCATCGAAGTGGTAGGAGGATAGCCAGTTTAGCCACTTATATTTAAGCCCTGGAGATATTTATTTATTGAATTTAGAAATCCAGAAAGGCAGACTACCTCATGATGTGATGAGTGTTGAAGGGACACAATGGTTATAGAAAGGAGGACTGAATATTGAGAAACTCAAAAGCAGGCAAACGAATCACAGGGAAGTTTGGGTCAGTTGGCAGGAAAGTTTGTTGGTTTCCTATGAAAAGGAATGAGATAAAAGTGTTATTTTCCCCTGACATATCTCCAAGGCAAAATTTTGGTGTGGTTACACCTGTCCAACTCAATTTGTTTGCCAACCTCAATCTTTTTGGTTTCAACAGCTGAATGATTGAGACAGCTTGGGTATGTTAAGAAAGATTCTGAAGCAGTATCTGAGCTCATGCAGAATTGTGCTAAAAGCGATAAAATGAAGCTCGCCAGTGTCCTAGAAAGAGAGCGTGTATACTATGGAAAAGTAGTCCAGTTTAAAATTTATGTTTAGTTGAATAGTTTGAATTGTCAGTCAGTTTATCTGCCATATCTGTCTTCCTCACAGACTCAAGAAGGTCATTCTTGAGGATTTATCTCAGTAAACAATTATAACAAAAGAAAAAATGTTCTGTGCCACAAACTCATTCTTTCTAGTGTTGTTTATGATGTTAGTAATTTGTCTTACCGGAGGAAAATGATCCCTTGTGAGAACTAAATTGTTGACCAGGAAGAACTTTTAGAAACACGAAAAACAGAGAATAAAAAGAAAACATTTATATAAATGAAACAATTGCTGTGCCTTAAAAAGGCAGATCTATATGTGGCTATTTTGGGGCACATAGGGGCCATTTCTGTTGTGTTCGCTGGTAGGTGGAACCCAGCACTTATTACATAGTAGGGACATAACAAACACTTCTTGACTACTTTGTTGCCAGCTTGATGTATTTTTACCCAAAAATAGTTTCCCAAAGAAGAAATAAAAACTGAAACAAAAAACCCAGTTGCTGAAAGTTAGTGTGTGGTTTTTTTTTCTTCCCAGGAGTAACAATTTCTTCTGCTTTCTTCACGTGGTCCACTTCAGGCTTAGGCTCATTCTAAGCTTTCATGGAGCAATAGCAGACTCCAGCTTCCATTAAATTCCTTGGGTTGTTGTACTTAGCAACAAATGCTTCTCTGCCCTGCCTTTGCCTCCAGATGCCAGTGCTTGGGCTTCTGATAGTCTAAAAGCACCCTTGTTTATTTTCCTACCAGAGGCTGTTGATTTGCCTGAAGGAAGTTTTTTCTTTCATGTCATGCTGTCTGAGAGGTAACTGACTAAGTATGAGAGCGGTCTCAACAGTGTCACCAAGGCCAGTTAAAAGCTTCTGCTAGAATTCGAAATTCAGATTCAAATCCTATGAACGCGGTTACTGGGAATGAGGCCAGCTATCAGTCAGATCTCAGATGACAAAGCTTCTACTCAAGAATGACCCCTGAATGTGGGGACAAGTAATCAGTTACTCTGTAACTTCACTAACTTCAGAAACTCTCCTGATGTTTCCTAATTCCAACAAACAATAATTATTCTTTTTCTCTGAACTACACAAAGCACTCATAACCCTACACTCGGAAATTAAAGTTTATTTTCAATTTCCTTGGGCAAGGCAAAGGCAGGGGTAAATTAACAGTCTGCAGCTTGTCTGGAACCAGAAAAGCATTGAAAATGTGGTGAGGAGTTACAGTGTAGGAAAATCGTCCAAAGACAATGCAATATTTAGCCGATGATAATCTCAAAAGATATACTCAGAGAACAGCAGCTAGATGAGAAGGCAATATCTCAGGCAGCAAAGGAAAAATGGAGAGAAAAAGCAGTTATTGCAATGATTTAGACCAAGGAGAAAGCTATGCTTTATCTGTCTACACCAGTCTAATACACTGGACAGTACACCATCTGTCCATTTAACTGGATCGAAAATAGACAATTCACCGTCACCTGTAATCTACTCATTGTAAAGTAAATTTTCTGTCTGTCTTGATTTCACACCTGATTCACTTGTGTTACCGGTTTTGTCTTTTGAATAACATATTTTTTTCATATTTATAACAGTAGTGCTTGTATTCATTTACTTTACAAATTTTTATTGAATTTCTACCATGAGCACATACTATCGGAGGCCGAAGGGATCGACTGTGCAAAACGAAATGTCCAGGGAAGACAATAAGTTAAAGAAGCAATTATAATTTGGTGTTATAATGGAAGAACACATTAGATGCTTTCAAAGCACAGTGGAAGAAAACCCCTCCAGTTTGGGGATGGCCTTGTAAAGGAGGTGACAGTTGAGTTAATTCTGAAAAAAGAATCACTTAGATGGAGAGGGAAGCATGTTGTATCACCTATCATCCTCTTTTCAAATAAAAAGAGCTGTTAGCGTTTCTGTGTTTTCTTCCAGTAAGTTCTATATACATAACCAAACACACAAATACATAAATTGTATATATAGATATGATAATAATTATATAAAACCGTGAAAACTGTAAGTTCCAAGGTTTTCTTCTGTATTTTATGTGCTGAAAACATGAGTTTTGATAGATAAATAATATTGCATTGAATAGATGTTTCATGAAGGGCTTGTTAGTTCTCTTTGTGTCTGTTTTAATTTTTGTTTGCAAGTCTCAGAAACCAACCCAGACTATAGTAAGTGGAGAAGAAATTTCCTGGAATCATATTAGGTAACCATGGAATCTACAGGAGGATTGGGAAACTAGGCTGAAAAAAGAGGGTAGGAATCAGAATAGACCCAGCAGTGGGGCTCTTATCCACTGCCTACTATACAATCAATCTGGCTCAAGAATTTTTCATTATTTGTGTTGGTTCCAATGTTCTGAGAGGGAACATCTTACCTTACTTACCAGGTAAAAAGCGAGGGGAAGCATGGCCTCATTTGACTCTGTAGTGAAAGGTAGATCCCTGACTCCCACTAATGCACCCCCAAATGGGGTCTTTCCCCTACACAGGGAAAGGATTGGCAGGAAAACAAACAAAAACTTAAAAAAAAAAAACCTAAGAACCTTCATTCTCTCCCCATTATCGGATGTTAATTTGTTCCCTTCTCTCCCCCTTTCCATTGTATTGTAAAACTGCTGACAGCTTCTCAGCAAAATATTTCAGCCCTTCTCTAATTATCTCCTAAGGACAAATTCTCTAGAAATGGAATTTCTGGAGGAAAGGGTGTAATTGTTTCGGTCTCTCAATATACATCGTAACCGGAAAACAGGCATCAATTCGTGCTCTTACAATGTGCCTACTCAACAGTATACCGCTGTTTCCTGCGCACTCTGACCAGCATTGCACAGAGTCCCTTGGAGAAAGCTCCCTGGCTTCTCCTTTCTGGCTGATAGTCACTTGTGCAACCTGAACTCCATTTAAATTGCGGTTCTTTGAAGTTGAACATCTAGTGGCAAAGAGAACCATTCAGTAAACAAGTTGTTTATGTTCTTGAGTTTATGTGTAATAATTACTTTCATTGATTCCCCTCTCCCATTAATTTGTTTATTCCTGAGGCTGTTTCTTTTAATACATTGTAGAGGAACTGTTGCCTTTCTTTATTCTAGAAAGATAATGTTTACAAAGCTGTCAGTGAGTCTCAAGTAATGGAAGGCTGAACAGGGGAAGGCAGGTCATAGGGAGAGGGTTCACTCTCTGAGCAGATGGCTCTGGCTTATGTGGGAAGGGTCTCTTCCTCAGACCCTGGGAAAAGGGACAAGGAGCATCTTTAGATGCAGGACCATTTGGTCAAACAATTCTCACTGTTCCTAAAGTGGGATGAGCACGAAACTCAGAGGGGAATGATATATTGCATGACTTTTCTATTAACTTAGAAAAAAAGTTGGAGTTTTCAGCAGAAATTGAAAAGCAAGAAAAACATTAAATCCTGGGTTTTCATTAGGAGAGTCCGAGTGATGACCTAGAAGAAGCACTTGATTCAGAATCAAGCACAGAGGATTATTACGGTAGCCAAACCTCATACAGCAGTTGAAATAACGTATTCTATGTGGCACTATGATGAAGGATACACGATATCACACATCTGCCAAAACCTAGAGATGTTTTACACAAAGAGTGAATGCTACTGGAAGTTGTGGACATCATTTAACAAAAATTTATCAATACTGAGTATTTCGAGTACATATCCCTCACTCATGCAAGCTGTGTGCAAGCAGGCAATGTTACTCTTGTGTTATTTGCTCAGTTTTTCTGGAAATTGGAAACTGCTCTAAAAAATAAAGACTACTCATTAAAGAGAAAGCGAGGAGATCCAGGAAGTAGCACTTAGCTAGGAATCTGGGGCCACTGAACGTGTGAACTCAGAGAAGTCATTTTACCTCTCTGAAATTCACCAGGCAATCTGAGCACACAGCTCTAAGTAGTCTTCTGATAGTTTAAAATCTTAAGATTACTTACTTTAGATTTTTCATCCTTGTCTTGACTTCAAATGTCAGTAGTAATCAAAACATGCCTTTTTCTTTGCTATCTGCTAGGAAATAACCAAATGAATAAACAGAAATGTATTCTTGGCGCCCCAGGGCTCAGAGGCCTCTCAGGAGCTAGCAAGACCCAGACGAAAGTCAGGCAGGAGGCAAGCTGAATTATTTCAGAGCAAGTCACTTTTGTTTTATTTGCATAATTTGATTCTAATGTTTTGCCCTTGTCAAGTTCTCCCCTACCTGTAGACATTTGAGCAATGAGTTACAACCGTATTGTTTTACTGTTGGTCATTAACCACGGGTGAGTCGCCTTTTTAATGGGCTTTGTGTGGCTTATTAAGTATTCCATTCACGAGGACTAGAGATGATTTCTGATTTTGGATCATCGTGTGAACAGACATCACTAGGTCTCTGCTTGGCTGGCAGCCAGGTCAACACAGAGCTCTGACTGGTTAGATGCTTTCATGGCTATGTGGCCTCAGGTCCAGGTGATGGTACCCATTTGCAGGATGATGGGCTGTGATAACTTCGCTGGCCTTGAAAGAATGACATACTCTTTGAAAGTTTATGTAGCACAGAATCATTTCCAATTTTCCTGAAGTAAATATCAGGCAAAACCCAGAATCAGATCATGTCCAGTTCTGCAGATAAAGTGCCCCCAAACTCATTTCCCCTGGAGAAAGCCTGAAAAGATATGCACATTTGATTTGGCTAATTTGAACAAATCTCATTAATGTGATAGATGCAGGATAACATACAGTGACGTCTGGAAGGGAGATTATTATGGTCCAGCAGGAGGTCAGCACTTACTAAAGCTTTGTCTATATGAGGTCTGTATGCATTTAAGATCTTTTCAGTCTGGGGAAAACACACAGTGTTGGTTTCTTACCTCTCTCTCCATCAGTTCGGTGCAGACGTTCCTAATACAAGATGACAATTTTTCCACTAGATGGTCAGACATCCAAGGGGACTTGTAAGAAGGACCTCACTGCCCTCCCTGCCCAGTGGAGTCATGAACCTCTCTTTATGGGACCTTCCAACTCTTGAGAAGAAAAGAGATCTTGCTGCCCTTCCAAGGTAATGGATAGAATAAAACCCAGTTCTGTGAAGTCCATGTACTAATGCACTAAGATTTTAATTTGGCTTTCTTTGTATTAGAGCTTTCACTGAGTTTCCAGAACAGAGACTATGATTGATAACTATTCACCTTTTCTAAAAAAAAAAAGTACAAACGTTAGACATATCCTTAGGAAGTTACCCTGAGGTAGCAAAATGGTTCCCCCTCCTATCCCTTGCTTGCAATCTAAGTAAAAAAAAAAAAAAAAAGTGGAAATTTGAGAAAATGGGATTAAATAAAATGTGTCTTGAAAGTAAAGAGCAGTATGCTATCTACCACCAAATACTACTTTCAGGTAAATAACAGAGATGCAAGAAAAATCATCTGGAGGTATAAGATATATACTGCCTGTCTGGAAGACTGAAATCCAGAGGTTGGCTGGAACTGCCCATAAGGGTGGCACCAAAAGAGAGGGCAGCAAAAACAGTAAGTAATGGTGCTTATGTCATTCAAGGGGTCTAAGAGTGAGTGAGTTTTCCTATAGGCTGAGTAGATCCAGTGGAAGGTAGCCATGCTCAGTACTCTCAAAGAGCCCTACTTCAGGGGACTGCTGCCTGTTTCTTTTATTCAAAAGTTTGGATAAAAGACTTTCGTGCATATCTTTGAATCTGACTCCAACATCACATCATCAGAAAAGCTCTCTCTGACCACCTAGGCTAAGTTAGCATACCCTCCAAATCACACTTCATTATACTACCTGGATTGTGTCCTTGATAGCCCTTATCATGTGAACTAATTTTGTTTTCTGCTTTTTTTTTAATTGTCTGGAGACTGCCCAAAGTCGTGGAAGGAATCAGAGGTGAAATAGAAAGGCTTGGGAAAGGCATCTCAGAGGTCACTCCTTAAAAAGTAAAAGAATGTTATTAAATATAAAGTCCATGGAAGCAGGGACCTTATTCCCCACTATTCTCAGTGCTTAGAATTATAGACTAAGTAAATGTCTGCCAAGCTCCAGAAGATAAATAGGCATCTACTGTTTCCAGGAATGGCTATCTCTGAAGTCCACGGCCTGCTTTTCAATATCTTTGTTAAAGTGTGCAGTAGGAAGAAATTGTAGGAACTATAAACCAGAATAAAATGTTGTCCTCTCTGGGTTTCTATTAGTCTGTGCTTTGCTATCTGGATATCCGGGAAGCAACTACTTAGGAAAGTTTCCAATCTCTATCCAGTCTCTTCTAATCTACAGTCTATTGGGCCCTGGAAGCTCACACAGATGGTATGTTGGTTCTGGTCCCTTGCATTGGCAGTGATGTGTGTTTGTCAGCTCTGATACACCTACAGCCTTCGAGGAAAGTTGAGTTCCTGCTCAGGTTTTGGAGAAAATCTGGCAAGGTGAAAACATACAATGGGCATGCATTTACTAGTGTCATTTATGACTTTTGTGCATAGCCTTGAACTTGATTACAATTGCTTACCTTAATCAAGTGTATAACTTCAGGGATGAGGACTCCAAATAAGCAGATCTGGGAAAGAGCATGGATAAACCATGGTATTTGAAAATCCATTCATTTCTGTTTCTGATTAGAATCACAAATGAAATCTCAAAAGCACTACTCACACAGTGGTGTGGGATATTATAGCCTTTCCTCTCTGTAAGATTTTTTGAATGACAGAGTAAAAATTCCCTACGTCAAAATAGGATGTAGTTTACAAACATGTCTACCTGTGTTACGTCATTTGATTGAGAAAGTGATAAATCATCAGATAAACTTTAAAGTGGTAAAGTCAAAGAGTTGAAGCATCTTTTGAGTGTTCAGTAAGTAAATGAATGCTGGTTTGAGTGCAGTATGAAAGAAGAGTCACTATTGTATACTGTACTTAGAGTTCAGATAATATATCAGGTTGTGCTTGAAGGATGAATCATGTAAAACAAAACTCCCATAAGTCTGTTTCGACAATCAAAAGATCCAAAAAGTGCAGTCATGTCAATATCTAAAATTTGCTGGCCGGGAATTTAGCTTAGTGGCATAAGCACCTGCGAGGTTGTGAGTTCGATCCCCAGTACCAAAAATAAATAAATAAATAAATAAATAAATAAATAAATGTGCTAATAACCAAATTCAGTAGTACAGCTGGATACAAAGTCAACACTCAAAAATCAATAGCATTCCTGTACACAAAGAACAAACACACAGAGAGAATTTAGGGAAACCACACCCTTCACAATAGCATCCAAAAAAAAAAAAAAAAAGAAATACTTAGGAATCAATCTAACAAAGGAAGTAAAAGATCTATGCATTGCAAATTACAGTACTCTGAAAAAGGAGATTGAAGATGATATCAGAAAATGGAAAGATATCTCTTGCTCATGGAAGGAAAGAAACAATATAGTGAAAATGGCCATACTCCCAAAATTGTTACACAGATTTAATGCATTCCCAATAAAAGTGCCATTAGCATATCTCACAGAACTAGAGAAAACTTTCCTAAAATTCATTTGGAACCAAAAAAGACCTAGAATGGGAAAAACAATTCTTTTCAACAAAGGCAAGGTAGGGGGCATCACAATCCCTGGCTTGAAATTATACTACAAAGCCACTGTGATAAAATCAGCATGGTACTGGCAAAAAAAAATCTCTCAGCAAAGATCAGTGGAAGAGATTAGAAGATGAAGACACAACTCCAAACACACTCAGCCACCTTATCTTTGACAAAGGGGCCAAACGTGTTCAATGGAAAAAAGATAGCCTCTTTAATAAATGGTGCTGGAAAATCTGGTTTTGCAACATGTCAAAGACTAAAACTAGATGATGCACTAAACTAAAGTCAAAATGGATGAAAGATCTAAATATTAAAACAGAAACGCAAAATCTGCTGGAAGAGAAAATAGGTAGAAATCTTGAAGATATTGGTGTATGCAGAGACTTCATGAACAAAACCCAGATCACACAGGAAATACTACGAAGAATCAACAATTGGCATCTCATCTTACTAAAAAGCTTTTGCACAGCAAAATAAATCACCAGCAGAGTGAAAAGAAACCCACAGAGCGAGAAAAAAATTTTATCCAGCAGTCCCTTAGACAATGGACTTCTATCTAGAACATATAAAGAATTGAAAAAAATCAACCTCCCAATTCAAAGACCCAGTTCAAAAATTGGCCTCTGTGGTGACTGCACATGTCTCAGATGAAGAAATACAAATGGCAAATAAATACATGAAAAAATGTTCAACATCGTTGATCATTAGAGAGATGCTAATTAATGCAATGCTGACATTCCATCTCACTCCCGAAAGAATGGCTATTATCAAGACGTCAACCAAAAACAAATACTGGCAGAATTGTGGGGAAAAAGCAACACTTCTCCACTGTTGGTGGGAGTGTAGACTGGTGCAACTACTGTAGAAATCAATATGGATTCCTCAAAAAGCTAGGATTAGAAGTTCCATTTGACCCATCTACTCCCCTTCTGGGTGTCTTCCTGGAAGAATTAAAAACATCATACCACAGTAGTATATATACATCTATGTTTATAGCAGCACAATTTGTAATAGCTAAATGTTGGAAACAATCCAAATGTCCATCCACTGAGGAATGGATAAAAATATGTGGTCTTTTTATATAATAGGGTACTACTCAGGCATAAAGAAAGGTAAACTTGAAACATTTATAGGTAAGGGGATGCCACTAGAGACCATACTCATAAGTGAAATAAATCAGACTCACATAGGTAAACATCATATTGTCTTCTTTGTGTAAGAAACTAAAAGAGTAAATAAGGTTCAAAGTGGAAAAACAGATATTGTGAAATGAGAAGAAACTGTTTAAAAGGAAAGAGGAAGTAGGGTGGGAAGAAAAGGGGTGTTAGGGTTTATACATTGTGTCAACTTGAGAAGTCTAGCAGCTTAATTAAATAACTCAGCAGCTCTACATTCTGGGGTGTAGAGCATAAGTAGATACCTGGCCATTGTTACAATTTGAGAAGGTCAGAAGTTTAGCTGAGAGAGTCAGCAGGGAGCCAGGGGTCTTACTTTGTAAACATCCTCATCCTGTGCAAAGGAAGGCAAGGATGTTTGTGGATGCTACACCCACCCTGGGGGGGGGGTGTCCTGTGTACTATATAAAGGAGGAGAAGCCGCTTGCTCTTTTCGCCCCTTTTTACTTTGGCTGCTTTTGTTCGGTTGCTGCCTTGAAGTGCTGTCCCCGTGCCATGCCACCCTTGGAGCCAGCTGATTGTGGACTGAAACCTCCAAAAACTGTAAGCTAAATAAACCTTTCCTTCCCTAATTTTGGGTGTCAGGTGTCTTGTCTCAGCAACCAGTAAAAAGTAACCAAGACAAGGGGTAAAAGAAAAAAATAAAGGTTAGTTATACTATTAGTTTTTCTTAATTCATTGAAACGAAAGGTTTGTGCTAATATCTTTTGGAGAACTTTTTATACCATATCTTGTACTCTAAATAAGTACTTTGAAGATAACAATATACAATGTATTAATTATTGTTAGGCTCCTATTTCATTATGAAATTTTATTTTTCCATAAAAATAAATGGATACATAAATAAACTCCATCATAAAAAAAAAGATTTGCAGAGCTTAAGGTAAGAGTACCTACAGAAAGAAGTCTACTTACATACGTATGAATATTTAGAATATGTAAGTGTAATACATTCTCTCTTTCTATGTTACAAGTACAACCTCAAGATGCTCTGGAAAGCCAGGTTTAAATTGAGAATCTTGGATGTCTCAGAGTTCCCCGAGGGAACATGGTAGGATGAAGAGAGTATGACTTCAATGCTTCTGCCTTCTCTTTCCACTCCCAGTGTCACTGTCCACCACCTTGGTTTTAAATGCAGGCACATGCATGTCCCAGGCCCACATTCAGTCTTCAATCTCACCTCATCTGGAGGGTGGCCCCTTGGGAAAAGATTTTCCTGATCCCCAAAAGTGAACTGGAGTCATTTGGTAGGAAATTCCAGGGTGTTGGGTGCTTAGTGTGAAGAAAGTGGTTGCAGGCTCTGGGGAGATCTCTGTCCACAGGGACAGGTGTGGTGAGAGTAGGAAGCAACAGACCGCTCCAGAGTGCAAGAATTTGGACAGGATGCTTTCCTCACTCCAAAGGAAATTCTTTGATTTCAGTGATAGTTAATGAATGGTCTGAATGTCCATGTACACCCATCCTCCAAGTCGTATGTCAAAATCTTAGAAACAAGATGATGGTATTAGAAAGTGAGACCTTCTAGAGATGATTAGATGATGGACTTAGTGCTCTTATAAAAGAGGTTTGAGAGGGACCCATGTGCCTTCTCTTTCATGAGGTTGCAGTGGGAAGATGGCTTCTGTAAACCAGGAAGTGGGTCCTTGGATGCCTTGTCTTTGGACTGTCCAGCCTTTAGAACTATGAGAAATTGTTTTCTGTGAAAGCCTTCAAAAATTTTTGCTTTATAGCTTTAAGAAACTGAGACAGAATTTAAACTGAGTATTGCTTGTTTCTCGACTTGTGTCATAGTTACTCTTGTTTTTGGAGTAAATTCTTTGCAAATGCTATGGCACCTAGCTATTTAGTTTAAGGTTTTAAATAATTATTTGAGACCACTTGGAACATTCAATAGTTGGAACAAAAGGTCAAAATTTGAAAGTAGGAAAATGAATCATCTTGGACTTAGCCCAGTTAGAAGAATTAAAGAGCAATAATCATAATAATAATGTCTTTAGTAGTGTAATTTTTTTGTTTACAAAGCACTTTCACTTATATGACTATCATTGAATTCTTATAAAAATAAGCATCAATTCTTTGAAGGTTGAAGGCAGTTTACTCCAGTCAATTAAAAAAGAATGCTTGACAATGTGAGGAATAAATGCACTGATTCCTTTAGCCAGAAGGATGATAGAAACCAGAAGTGTAATAATGTAGAAGGAGAAATCAGACAGCAAACAGACTTCAGCTTTGGGCCAGCTCCAATCTGCTCACAGTGGGATCCTGAAGTGCTTGACTGAGGAAATCTCAGGCTATGCCTGGCCTCCATGGGTGGTGATGAATTGGCCAGGTCTGTCATGGTCAAGGAAGGGGCTGTGGTGGCACACATGCCGTGAGGGTGGCACCTTCAGGCTGAGGAATGCGTGAGGCAGACAACGTGGGTAAGTGTGGCAGTCTGGGGCATCCCTCATCTTTCACGGTTGGTAGCAGGAGCTCAATCAATCCACACCCTTACTGTGAATTCTCATGTTTCTGAATATTTGTGTTCCCCTTGATCCATTTCAAGTTTCTTTAATAAGGATATTGCTTGCAACTTACTTTCTGGTATGGCAAAAGAGAGTGACTAGACACTTGCTAAGGTGTTAATTGGTGATAACTGGATTAATGTAAGGTCTGAACTCTCTTCTCATCTCTGGCATTAACTAGCTGTGTGACCTTGTGCAAATCTCTTAATCCTCCTGAACCTCTGTTTCCTTGTTTTCAAAATAGGGATACCACCTGAGTGGTCTCTGTGAGACTTAAAGGAGATAGTAGCCAAGCAATCACTTGAAATAATACATTGTATAGATAGAAGTCATTATGATTCCCCTAAAATGAAGAAACTGACCTAGAGTAGTATTTCTGAAAGTATGGTCTTTGGAACAACTAATGTTCCAAAGAATGCAATAGGTTTTACACTAAAGCCATCAAACAAACAAATAAACAAACCAAAGTATTTTCTGACCAAATAAATTTAGAAAGTATATAGTTAAACAAGCTCAGTGTTTTTACTACAGAAATTACTAGTCTTTACTAATAATTTACTAGTCTTTTAAAATGTACATTGTGAATCATTAAAATTGAGAATACTGCAAAGTGGTTCACAGACTTATTTTTATTTTAAACTGTGGGAGGCTGAAGCAGGAGGATTGCAGTTTCAAACCTACCCTTGACAACTTAGGTTAGGGAAGTTGCTCAGTGCAAAGGACCTGAGTTCAACTCCACTACCATGGAAACAAACAAACAAATAGAACAACCCAATACAAACAAAAATGCTCTTATTTTCTCAAAATATTTGCTTTTTAGAATACAGTTCTTTGGAAATCATTCAACAATCTACTGTCCAAGTTCCTGTCTGACTCCAAAGCTCTCTGATTCACTCATTCATTCAACAAATATTTGTAGAGTTCCTTTTATGTGTCAGGCACTGTTCACTGTAAAAATATATTAGTGTACAAAATAGAGAAGAAAATCTGTCATGAAGCTTCCATTATAATGGGATTTTATGTTGCTTACTCAAAGGATGTTTACACTTGGAGAAAGGATTGTTATCCCCTTAACTCAAAGAAATAAGTTGATATTTTTTCAGTGAAAGAATAAGTAGGAGAAAGGTAGTTTGTGGGCAAATAGAGGATACTACTCTTAACTCTGCCTTTCTATTATGCAGCTTCTAAATTGAGACTGAACCATGAACCCATATCTGGAGAAGTGGATGGTTACTGCCTCAAGGAGGGATAAGATCTCATTCATTCATTTGTTCATTCATTCGTGTATGTACTCATTCATTTGATAAATAGTTGTACCACACACAGATTGTATTCCAACCAGTACTCCCAGGCTGACTGCTAGATGGACAGGCAGATAGGGATCCCATCACAAGGACACTCAGTCCAAGACATCAGGGAAGGCACCTTGATGGAAGTGACATTTAAGCTGAATTATCCAGACATTGCTAGGAGTTTATCCAGGAAACTAGCTTAAGTAGGGGAAAGCAGTGAACAGGAAAACTGGTCTAAGCAGTGAAAATGCTGGAAGACACCATTGCAACTGCCTGGCAGAACTCTCATTACACCTATACAAACACAGAGGAATTGACATGAAAATATATGTATTTATATATTAGGGTTCTGTATATGATTTTCTTTGAAAAAAACCAAAAGATTTTGTTGTTGAAACAAAACTTGAAAACCACCAATGGTTTCCCCAAGGAAATTTTGAAGCCACAGCCATTTTTATAATTTAAATTTACCCTGTTTTCTAAAACTATTTGCCTTTTTGTAGGGATTTTTGGCAGATTGAGAAAGTTTTTCAAATCCAAGGTACATGTTGGTATTCATAGATGTATTCATCAAAATTATTTTAGTGGTAAATGACAGAAAATCCAACTCAAGAAGACTTCAGCAAAGCAGGAAATTATCTAACGTAACAGAAAAATCCAGAGAAATTTTGATCTTGGGACTTCAGACCTGGATTCTCTCCATTAAATAGCTCCTTGGACATCCAGCTAATCTCCATTCTCATACAAAATATGGCAGCAAGTTGGCTGCCAACATCTCCACACCTACATTTTTCATGTCCAAGGCTAGTGGAAAAGGCAGTTGCCTTCCTGAAGCTACACACAGTCTCCCTGTATTCCCTCTGCACCATCTTATGTCAAGTGAACCAATCACTGTGTCAGCGGGCATGGAGATGACATGATCCAGTTCTGCAGCAGGAAGTGGAGACCGAACCAAAGGACTGAGTGTAGCTTCCTGAAGAAACTGAGACTTAGTGCTTGTAGTGTTTAATATTTCATTCAGTTTACAGACCTAAATGCCAGTAGTCTGATCATCGGTTTAGAGGATAACAATATGCATTATAGCATCTGTGGGGGATCTCTTTCTGAAGGTGGTAACCATTGTTAATTCCCTATTATCTTGTTTTGAAGTCCTGTCATTTGACTTTATTATATCTGATGGCATGGGTAGCTATTTCAAAGATAACAAGACATATTATGGCAGCCATTTTGGATTTGCTATTATCCTGTTTTGAAGATCTGTATTGCATTCATTGTTTTGTTTTTCTTGGTCCTAGTCTGTTCTGTTTTTTTATTTTTTATTTTTTTATTTTTACTATGTCTGAAGGTATGGGCAGTTATTTTGAAGACAACAAGAGGCATTATGGTAACCAGTGTTGATTTCCTATTATCTTCTTTTGAAGTCCTGTATCTCTTACACTGTTTTGTTTTGATTGGCTTTATTCTGTTTTGTTTTGCTTGGTTTTATTCTCTTTCAAATAAAAAAAAGAGAAAGAAACTGGGGCTTTTAGCTGAAGGACTGGGGAGTGGAAAAAGAGAGGAGTGAGGTGAGGGAGAGAGGAGGAGGGGAGGAAGAAACAAGCAAGAGAGGAATAGGGCTATCAAGGAAGGAGGTGGCGGGTGAGAAATACCAAAGGGGAAGGGAAGAAAAAAAGAAGAAAGAACAAAATATTTGCTTTTCTTTTAACAAATGTAAAATATATATCTGTGTCATGGAGCACTTTTGATTGTTGAAATGGAAGATGAAATATGAGAAAAATAAAGGGGAAGGACTGTGAAACTAGCATTGATTAGATTTGGTTCTTTCCTTGAGGCTGCCATCTACTGGTGACCTACCCACTGAATCTTGAGACAGAAGAGGTCTGGATTTGGGATGTTGTTATTTCTGTGTGGCCATTGACTGCTTCAATCTCCTTCAGCCATGTAGAAACCATACAATCAACTTCGGTTCTTGAATATCTCCCAGCAACAGGAAGCTCATTTCTCCTGCAGCTAATCATTTTATTGTGGATTGTTTCCCATTATTATCTTATCAACCCTGAACAACCTGAAGGTCTCCTCTTTGTAACTACTGGCTTCAGTCCTCTGCTGTCCACACACGAGAGCTTAATTTAATGGTGGTGAACTGGTGGACTATGGCCAAATCTAGTCCTGGACAAGATCGTTTCCCATACAATGTTTTAAATGCAGTTGAATATGAATGCTTCAGGTGGGCAGGTATGTTCCCTTTCTTGTGGTCCCAAAACTCCATGCTATCTCTTACCTGGGACCTTCATGTATTTTATGTTATGCATGAATGAACTGAGGAGGAATTTGATTGTGTGATCCTGATCTAATTCTTTCATGTACTATTTGATCAGGTACTTGGGGATATACTTATGATGAGGTGTTTCTGATAAACAAGGACAGGAAAGAAAAAGAAAGTAAAAGAATGAAATTTGAACTTACACAGTCCAGTAAATTAAGCTCATTCAAGGCATCATCTTGGGGGGTAATCCATACTTTATCCAGTGATACTACTCATGCTCAGAAAGATTTTCAAATCCTTTTGGAACTGTATTTATTCCCTGAAGCATATTCTTTGAATATCCTCCTAGTGGTAAATTTCTGCTCTCTGAGAGTGATTCTGATCTTTGGAAGGAACCAGAATTCAATGTGAGCTGAGCATTGAGCAGGGTAGCTAAAATATCTGCTTCATCTTTTCCCTGTATTCAAGGCAAAGTGTGATGATGAAACATACGTCTGAGATCCTTGGAGCTTCTTTTTAAATTTTTTGTTTTATTTATCATTATGGTTTCAATGTTAAATGTCTCTCCAAGGCTCATGTATTGACAGCTTCCTCAGCCTATAATTCCAAAGGGAGGTGGTACAACCATTAGGAGGTCAGAACTAGTAGAAGGAAGGTAGGTCACTAGGGGTGTGTTCTTGAAGGAAATATTGGGCCTCTGGCTCCTTCTTGCCTTCCTCCATGACGTGACCATCTTTGCTTCATCAAGCACTCCCTACCATGGTGTTATGCCACTCTGCAGGCCCAAAGCAGTGGGGTCAACCAACTATGAATTGAAACCAGAAACCCAAATAAATCTTTCTTCCTTACAAATTGTTTATCTTAGGTATTTTGCCACAGTGATGGAAACAATATATTTATTGATTACTTTTTAATTTCATTAACTTAGTAACTGTCTTAGTTATTTTTCACCCATTGCTGAGACAAAATACCTGATGCCCAAAATTAGGGAAGGAAAGGTTTATTCTTACAGTTTCTTGGGAGTTTTAGTCCTTACTTAGCTGGCTCCAAGGCAGCGTGGCATTGCGGGGCTGCCGTTCATGGTGGCTGCAAGCAGCAAGGCGCTGGAGAGAGAGAATGGAAGCGCCATAAGAGGAAGACCCAGCCGGGCGTGGTGGCGCACGCCTTTAATCCCAGCACTCGGGAGGCTGAGGTAGGCGGAGCGTTGTGGGTTCGAGGCCGGCTTGGGCTACAACGCGGCGCAAGGCCGGCCTGAGCTACATAGTGCGACCCTGCCTCAAAAAACCAGGGCCGGGAGTTTGGCTCAGTGGCTTAAGCGCCTGCCCTGGCAGGTGTGAGGCTGTGAGTTCAATCCCCGGTGCCGCAAAAAAAAAAAAAAAAAAAAAAAAAAAAAAAAAAAAAAAAAAAAAAAAAAAAAAAAAAAAAAAAAAAAAAAAAAAAAAAAAAA
>RJWM01031831.1:0-22010 GCA_004363535.1 Dasyprocta punctata | reverse complement strand
GGTTACTTACCCCTGTCCTTGAGGGAAAGGAGAGAAAACCCTTTTTAAATCTCACTGTTCATTGCCTCTAGGAAGTTTTAACAAAACATAACAGGCTGAAGCCAGAAGTGAAGAAGACACATAAAAAGTAAAGTACTAGTGCATGAACATGTGTGGTCAGAGACACATGGGCTCCTTTAATGTCTCCCAGGCGCCTATCTTTATAGTCTTTTTAAATTTGTTTTTTAAACTGTCCATAGATCCACACTCACACTGTGGTAGAGAGTCATGGAGCAGAGAAATCATAATGAGAAAAACAGTCCCTAAAATTTACTGAGTACCTTCTATGGTTTCAGGCATCCAGGTAAGTAAAAGTTTCTCCAGTTGGACTCTGGGTATACCTAGGGACATGCAGAGTGTAATATGGAATTCACAAAACTACAAAATACTAAGCCATGGTTGACTTCCTAGAGGACCAGTTTTCTTTGTGGCCAATTTAAATTCTTATTCGTGATTTATTCTTCTATCCAATAACTGTTTCTTGAATGTTACAGGAGAAAGAATAGATTATGTCCTTGTCCTTTTGGAATTTCCAGTTCGGTGAAACAGAAGAATATGCTGTAGAGCAGAAAGCAAAATTTGTATGTATTTTCAGGGTGACACATGAGGCCTCACTGAAGTCTTATTTGTGGCCAACTGTTTCTGGCGATGTCCTAGCAGGCACTCAGATCACTATTTTGACGATCACCCAATTGGAAGAGTTTGAGAAGCATTGGTACACTGTGTCATTCAATCCTCACTAAGAAAATGCTGTTACTTCCAGTTTATTAGAGGGGGAAAAAAGATTTGAGAAAGTAGGAAATTTAGCCCCAAATCACATTGCTGCCTGCATCTGAGTAAGTCTGTACAATTACAAAATCTACATTTTTTTTAACCACTAAATTATACTACCTCTAGGTGTTTCCCATTTCGTGTTTTCCCTTAAAATCTGGGCTCATTCAGGATTATGTAGGCTGGTTTAAACTTTTCTTTGGAAGGAGACAGGTTTGGCTTGATTTGTATTCTAAATATTTCACAGTGGTAAGGAAAGCTATTATTATACCCATTTTATGGTGAGGAAGCTGAGCTGCTTGCCAGTTGAGGTATCTGGCTGGGTTAAAAACGGAATCTGGGTTGTCAGTCTCTCATTCCTCTTAACTAACTCCAAGCCTAGGCAAATGTTACTGGCCAAGGGCTTTTCTACACATGGGACTACTGGGTGATAGACAAACTTTGCTAAAAGAAAACAACAATAGTTCAGTTTTTAAAAATAAATAACCATAACTCACCAAATCAGTTACTTTAAGCACTATAAGAAGAAAAGAGAGAGCTTATTCACCACAAATGAGTCAGAGATTTAGAATGTGCTGCAGCACTGATGACAGAGTTGAGGAATTTAGATGAACTAAAGTTCAACACTTAACCAGTTTAAAAGATTTTGGTAAGAGGTAGGCCAAAAGGACATGTTTTTAATATTTTCAAATTTTTTCTTCAACTACTTTCTTTAGAAGTCAGGTGAGTTTGTATTTTTGTTTCCTATGGGAAGAGATAATGTTTAATGCCTCTTTCGTATTCCAGAAGTATTGCATTGGATTCTTATGTGGGAATCATTCCAAGTAGTAGGACGAAAGCTTTACCGATTTTCCTAATACATTTCCAACTTCCAGTATTTTCAAAGGCTAAGGCATTAATGAATTTTTAGATTCACATGCCTCAGAGTAAGTACCAGCTATATAGATTCTTGTAAACTGATATTTTATCTTCACTCTGATACATGAGTTCCTTTATCAGACATATTCAAGAAATTCTGTGCTACATTTAATAACAGTTCACATGTCCTGATTTGGGGAGTTTTAAATTCTTCATTTTCTATCCAGCAAAAGTTTACAAGTTAAAGTCAGATGGAAAGCTTATTCAAATGTGTGTATAGCGCATTAACAATCTCCCACTAAGTCTCTGAGCATCTCTTATGAATCAATTTCTTTAGGTATTTTCATTTCTTTTAGTCAGTCATAAAAGACTATGCGAAAGTGCTCAAAAGGAAAGAACAGCTGGGGTAGGGGAAAGGAGTAAAGGAAGAAGGGAAAAGATTGTATGTATATAGGAATACATATATATGTGTATGAATATATATATACAAGATAAATAACTATGCTACTAATCTCTGTAAGTTCATCAAAAAGAACAGTTTGTGCTTTTATTGCTTGATTGTTTGATCATTTTTTTGAGGCCTAAATCTTGTAATTTGAACAACTACTTCTAAGACAACAATATGCAATGTATTAACTACTGTTAATCTCCTACTATTTTTTTGAAATTCTGTATTGTTTCTATCCTTTGTTTTGTTTTGTTTTAAAGAAAAGATTATGCTACAAAATGGTCATTCATACCTTGAGGTCTGTTTTTCAAGATCATTTTAAAAAATTTTTTTATTTTAAAGAGAAAAAAACAATAAAGACCATACAGAATTTCAAAATAAGATGATAGGAAATTAATAATGATTATTATATTGCATATTATCATCAAAATAGTTGCTCAGATTACCAGATATAGGCATGCAAAACTGATCAAACAACATAAGCACTATTTGTTTCAATGAATTAATAGAATTACTAATACAATGATCTTAGCTATCTTGTATGTGTGTGTATATATATATATATATTTTTTTAACCCCTTCCTGCTTTTTTCCTTTCCCCCCAAGGATCATATTATTTTGGATCCATTTTCAGAAGAAAGATAAAGAAATAATAAAAATACTATATTATACAACCCTGAAAGATGTCTACTTTCAACAATTTAGGTGATCATATAAGATAATGATCAATAGAGAGGATTTTAAAACTGAAGTTCAGCAATTAGGCCTGGGTCTGTTTCTGAACCTGAGACACTGCCAAGATACAACGTTAATACTCCATCCCACCCTACACAATCCATCTACCCTTCCTGATTCTTACAGGTACATGGGCCTGAGAAACTAAAAAGCACTAGTGCTGGGAGAGGTGGGCCTCACCTCTATTTGTTTAGTGGACCCAACCCTTCAGTATTACAATTTTTAGGAAGACTTTTCAATCTGATTCCAAAATAACTTTTCTTTCCATATCTCAAATTCCTGAGGTTGTGGATTTCCAGATTTTTAATGGATTGACATAATTAGGACCTCTGACTTAACTCTGAAATACCTGACTGATGCTATCATGTGGTCCAATCAATCAGAGGCACTTGTTCATAATTCTGCTCACAGTCTACCATTAATGCCATTTGGTACAAAGAGATTATGCATATGACAGGGCCAACTCATCCCAAGTTTTCTTGGTGCATAAACATAGAAAGGAACATATTAGCAGTACAGAGGGCTCTGGAATAAATATGGGCACAGCAGGAAGGAGAAAGAAACATCCAGACCAGTGTGAACAGGAGGCTCTCTTTACTAAATGGTTCCCTTAAATGGCTTAAAAAGTACAAGAAGAAAAATAACAACACAAAAGTTATATCAAAATATATAAATTTAGTAGGTACTTGTACTTAATGATATGTTAACTATTAAATCATGAGGACAACATGGGCAAGGTCTGTGTTTTAAAGACTTGGAAAGAGTGTTCTGTAATATAGACTGGAAAAAGTTACTTTTGTTCTGTCACTACCTACTAGTTGTTTAGGAGCATTCAAGGCTTTTCACAATCTGGCTCCAACCCATCTCTCCAGTTTTTAAAAATATTTTTCCCTCCTCTGTTTCTTTATATACTATGACATCCCATTTCCTCCTCCCTGAGCATGTGAGAACATCTATGTCTTTGAGCCTTTGCTAAAAGTTCACACTTGAATCTTAAAGCCTACTGTAGTGTGTTAAACACAGCATGACACTCCAATGTTTGTTGAATAAATGCCGTCCATCTATTTTAGGAGACAAAGATGATAGAAAAAAAGTTGTTAAATCAGTAAATAAATAGCACTGGAGAGAGGTCAAGGAAAAGTTAATTTTAGTGCATTTTAGGAATGGGGGCAAGATGAGCTTAAAGATTAGGAAAACTGATGCTCTTTATTCATGGCTCTAGCCAATGCTATGAGTCAGTTACTTTTCTGGGAACGAGTTTAAACCTCAAGGTTAAATGAACACAAATGCTCTGTCCATCAGGATATAATGAACAAGTTGTGGCTATTTCCACATCAGCACAGTGAAAATAAAATATGCAGTGCCCTTCTCAGAGGCAACATATATGACCGAAGTTTTTAAAATAGCCCCCCTTGTCACTTAAGTATAGAAAGAGTTATAAGAGCAAAAGTAAATGGTTTTTTAAAGATTTTTTTTTAAACAGGGTAATTTAGCTTAGGGAAGAAAGAACTAAAACGTATTATTCATAGTTTTCTGACTATAAGAAGAATCTTTACAAAGAGGATAATTATCAGCATTCTTGTCCTAAGGCAAGATGATATTAAGCTGTCCAGTGAAGAATTTAAGACTTTAGGAGGAACATCCTAAATATGAAACTGGTAAATAATAAAATAGATTGCTAAGAGCAGTTAGGAAATTTCTTTCTTCATTGCTCTTTAAAAATAGGAAAGATCTTTATCTATTTAGGACGGAATAAATGCAGTTCTGTCTGCAGTCAGGAAGGTGAATTCAATAACATTTCTAGTCTTGATTGCTCTGTATGATTCTACAAAGTCCTATAAAATGTTGACCTAAAAATTATACAAAACTACAGGTTAGTAAAATACACTGTAAAATTAAAAAAGGATTAGGCAGTACAGATAGTGAGTTATCAAATTCAAAATAGTTTGTATGGTACTTATATATCAATTTAATTTGCTAAGTGCATATGACACAAATAAAGTTGAAGAAAAATGTACATGAATCCATTATAGTTTTGGCATAGTGATCAGCTAGATAAAAACATTTCAACAATTTGTTCTTTTATGTCTAAGAAATTTAGCTGAATATTTCATAAACTTAGTACTGATTATGCATATAAACTCAATTTCCAATTAAAGAAAAAGTCAGAAAAAGTTCAGAATATAAGAACTCACTTTTATTATTTCCAGGACTATCTTCAAAGACATCAAGAGAACCACAGACTGACTCCTTTAAATGACCAAAATGGGCCCCATATGATTAAGAATGCAAGTCCAATAACAGAGGCTGGGAGAAGTTCTAGCCGGGGTGGCAAGTTAGTGGCTCTCTTGTCTATTTACCTTGCAGCTTTGGAGCTCAGTTGAAGTGTCCATTACATACAGCACACAGGGTCAGATGAACAGTTTCAATGACCTTGTCTGAACCAAATTCATTTAAAGCAGTTTGCCACATTTCTTAAATAGAAGATGAGCCCATTCTATCTATGGCTCAGATTTGGACTGGATCACTGAACTATTGCCCAACTCTTATAAGCAAAGGACTAACATGTACCAATCAACACACAGCCCATAGCAGAGGCACCAGAAAGGTCAAAATACACACACATGATAAATTGGCAGTACATTATAGAAGAGAGCTATTTCTAAAGATGGACTTTGGCTATTAAAACCTTTGAGCATTATTCAATCTTTGTTAGGGGGAAAAAAACAACAAAACTTCAGTTCCAATTTAACTTCTAAAGATCCAGTTTAAAAAAAAAAGAGAGAGATTGAGAGAGAAAAAATGCAGTTTTATTTTGCAACCCATTATTTTTATAAGAAGATAAATCAAAGACACGAACTATGCCAATTTCTTCATAGTCTCCTTGTTACAGGAGATTGTTCTAGTCTTCACTAATGACTTCTTGGGGTTGATTGTTACACTGTCATCAGGAGTTGGGAGGATAGAGGTCTAAGACCTTTCAAAAGAAACATTTTGTTCAGTAGTACTACAGAAAATAAAGTCAGAATTTAGCTAACTTTGACAACCTATCTAGAATAATGGGTAGTATATGTAGTTATTGCTTATTGTTTTCAAATGACAGGAAAGAATTGAACAGCAAAGGTGACAAGCTAACCAGCAACCTAAATTTTGAAAAGCTGAGGCACGATAAGCCGATAACATAGATTGTTAGAATTCATAAAGCTTATTATTCCATATCTCCCTCCTTCCATCCCTTCTTATTTCCACATCTGCATCCCTATCATCAAGCAGCTAAAGAAAAAGGCACAAAAATGAGGACTATTTCTTTGGAGACATTCTCAGTCAGCTTTTTATCCTCCCCAGTCACAACTTACTCTCAGTTTTCTAAAAATGTATTCATTTAATTGTTTTAATACTTCCTCTTAGAGGAATTTGCATTTTCTTAACTGTCTCTACAAGATCTACATTTAGATTGATTTCATAGGTAATGTGGGGAGGTGTGCTGGCCGCATTGACAGTGGGTTCTGTCCCAGACTTCAAATTCTCCAGCTGTTCATCTGCTTCCCCATTTGGGTTCAAATAAAAATATCTATATAAATATGCATACATCATATGTTTCCTTTCAAAAGTTATGAACATTTTGGGACTTTTTGTCCATGTACTTTATGAAGTTTGTTCTAAATAATGTCAGAGTAATTTGGGTAGAAACAAAAACCACAAATGGTTTGCACTGAAACTTAATTAACATATTCATTCTAAGTGTTTTCCTTATGGTTAATGTCCACTGGTTCCTGGTTCTTGTTAGCGAGTTCTCAAGGAGACTTCATAATGTTTTTCTGCCCTGGAAAACCTGGTCTGTGAGATTTCCTTGTATATATCTGAATTCTTGTAGTCAACTATTAAGGACCTAGGAACTGAGACTGTTTTCTGTCTGCTCTTTAACCTCCCACTTCATGAAAAGATGAGGCTGTAAACAACCTAGTGGGAATCCCTCGAACTATAACTGAGCTGATCTCTGCAGGCAGGGAACCAGCAGCAGTCTATGAGACACAATTATAAAATCGTGAAACCTTCACCCATATTTTCAGGAAGAAACTAGGTTGTTTCCAAGATAAGGCCTAGAAAATAAGACATATTAAGGAAACTGAGAAGATATAGTTTTTGAAGGGTCAACAGAGGGCAAATTTTAAAAACTACCAGTTTTGCCAGGGTTTTCTTAAACCATAGATTCATTTTCAGTGTCTGATGGTGGCCTGCAGCAGACAGTTCAAGGGAAGACCATTCTCCTCTGACCAGTGAAGCCCAAAGGACTCACTGCACAAAAGACTTTCTTGTTTCCAATCAATTTGTGCTTCAGAGTCTAAAGGTTTACGACTTTCTTTTAATTGTGTAAGTCTACACACATAGTTCTCCTGCATGATTTGGTCCTGAGGAAGTGACCCACCCGCAACTCCACAGAGCTAATTAACCCCATACTGAGCATTTTTTCTCTCATTTCACACTTCTACTCAATGCTTTAAATGGCCCAGAAGCAGCACGATCATATGATTAGTCTCTGTCAGTAAGGAAAGCACAGGATTGGGAGGAATAGAGATATATCTGCCCTAATTCAAACAGCAATGTGACTTCAAAATACTATCAAATACCACTGTATCTGAAGGTGCATTAAAAAAAATCCTTGAATAAAACCCTTTCATGTCATTCATTCAACATTTTGCACTATTTTAAGTAACAAATAATAAATAATGAGGTAGAAACACTTGATCTATATTCAGAACATTTAAAAAATTCCATTTTACTGAAAAAAAATTTAAAAGAGTTATAGCCTCCTTCCCTATCCTGAAGAGAATGTCATATCTTTTTTTTCCATTACAAGGAACAGACTCGTGTTTTTCTGGATTTATTTTAGCCAAAGTGAATGCCTTGAAAACTCTATGATTGCTGTTTTCTAACTTTTCAAAAAAGAAGAAAAAAAGTGAACATGATGATGGTGGGTGATTTAATGGAATCAGCTTGTCAACATGATGAAACTGAAAAAGCTTTTATAGAATATGTCCACATGTTTTTTTAAAAAAACCTTTAGCATAATGTATATAGTGTAGAGTGGTTTTTGTCATGGCAAAAGAAAGGAATATCATTAATTTAGACAGTAACTGTAAGGTTCTTCTAAAAACCTCTATGGATAAATCATAAAAATGCCTCCTAGCCAGACACATGGAGCCAGGCAAGTTCTAGGTCTTGTTTGAAGCTTTTGAAAAAGTTATCAGATTTTAAAATCTGTCATCTCTGTAAATGACAAGAAAAATTCTAGTCTATTTCCCTAGTTCTACTAGTACATGGCTTTAGTGTTAAAGATTCAGGTTAAAAAAAAAAAAGACAAGAAAATGTCCTTTTCTGAATGTCCCATTTTAGGAAAACTATGTTTTGGTTTGTGTTTGAGTGCACCCCCCCAAAGCCTCCTGCAGTCATGGAGATGGCTGAGTCTAGCATTTGTGATTGGTTCATTGTCTAGTGCTGGGATTGGTGGTAAGAGTGCTGCACCCACCTAGGGACTGGAAGCCAGCATACAGAGTAAGGGAGGGAAGGAGGCATGCTCTTCCCTTTTGCCCTTTTGTTCTTTCTGCTTTTGGAATTTGCTCCTGTGTATTGCCACCCTGCCTTGGAGCCAGCAGATTATGAACTGAAACCTCCATCAATTGTAAGCTAAATATACCTTTCCTTCCTTCATTTTTGGGGTCAGGTATTTTGTCTCAGCAATGAGAGAAAACTGACCAAGACACTATCACATCTCTCCCTTCTCTGAAAGACATGGGTAAATTGGGTTAGTTTGTAAGAACTTGAGCACAAAATGTGTACACCTTGTATGGACATTTAACCTCTATTTCCTCTGCAAAGTGACTTATGCACATATCATTAAGTGCCCAGAAATTCTAAATTCCTAGTGTAGTGACAATTAATACAAATGAAAACTTACCTAACATGTAAAATTCTTGTTTTAAGCATCTTAAAGTTTATGGTTTGGAAATGAAGACCTTCTGAAAGTTCTAAAGCACACTTGCTATTATTATTCCCTGAGTTTTTCTTAGGCATGGCTCCCAACTATCAGGTTGGTAAAACTGGACATAAACCGAAACTGGAAGGTTCAGTGAGGCATAGCTGGTCTTCATTTATGCTACCTAGAAATGTCATATTTGACACATAGCCTCAGTCAAACTTTTAAATCCATGTTTCCATCCTGAAACTGCCTCTTCTGGTCATCCTACAGTAGCAGAGTTGGTGTGACTTCAGAGACACCCCCCTCCCCCCGCCATTAGAATTTTTTAAGTTCTCTAATGTTTGGGATTCCAAAGCCCTTTCCAGGGTCCATAAGGCCCAACATAATACACATCTCATTACTTTTCTGGCATCTCCCATCACTTTCATATAGAACTGGTCCAACTAACAATACAATATGGAGATGAACAGGATTAGGAATATAAATAGGGATTAAAAGGAAAAAAATTACAAAAATTAATGACTTCATGTCCTTGTTGAAACTCAGCTTTCTTTTAGTACATGTGCTGCCAAAGCGAGGACAGAAAATCAACTCTTTCTTAATTAAGTCTAGTAAAGTTTCTAAACTTACCTTGAAAGTTGGTTTAGATAAAGGAGAATATGAAAATTACTTCTAAATGGATTCATGTATCATTCATTAGTTTACCTTCCAGATATCTTTTTAGAGCCTGTTACGTAGTATTTTGAAGGGGGTTCCACTCCTTCCATCAGGGGTCTTCCACTCTCGCCCACAATTTGGAGAGTATTTATGGCTCCATTTTCACTTGAGACAATATAACAACCAGTTCAAAACAACTCCTGCTTATCTTCTTTATTTGCTTTTTTCACCCAGCTGCCCTGTGATAATCATTAACCCCTCATGAATGAATTGACCCCTTATAGATTATATTATCAATTCAGCCAATCTGATATTCTAAATGTACATCCAGTGAAACTTCCTCTCTAGTCACAGTTAACCTTTCTTTTTGAAACTACCATAAAAATAAAACAGTCTACCTAGAACTATTTAAATTTTTGAAATGGACCCTTACAACCTGACCTAAAGTATCATTTTGTTTTGTTTTTTTGGAAAGCTTAATGGTGCTTCAGCCCCTAGGAAACATATCTCAAGTTACAGGCAAATTATGTCACTGATGTTGGCTCACCATTCCCTGGGGTAGAAGACTTGCAGCATTCAATAGAGGGCCATAATCTTACACAAGTCATCTCAGTCTCAGAGAGGATTTGATAAAGCACATGTCCTTGGTCTCTGTTTTCCTTTATAAGGAGGTAGCCCCTCCATTACATTTTAGTACTTTATATTGTGAACCTAGCCAACATAGGTTAATGTTAATGAACATGAAAGAAAAACATTAACTTTGTTTCAGGTTGTTAAACTTGTTTTTCTTCTAACAGGCCTTATCAATAAAAATAGAAGAATTTAATATATGTAAAGAGCAGCAAGTGCTCTCTCCCCATTTCTTTTCAGACATTTTCATCTTATATAAACAGTAGTGATGAAATTATAAAGACTATTATTCATCTTCCATGTTAATACTCTTATTATCTTGCATAAACAGAAATGAACAAATACGTGCATGACACCAATCAGTCCCTTTTTAAAAGATGCAGTTTTTATATTGCTAAACAGTGAGGGAAGAATTTAATGAATTCAACATGTAGTTTACCTGTTTATATTTTGAATGTTAATAAAGTAAAACCAAATTGTTGCTTAAGTTCTTTCAGAATTACATCAGCCATTAACACTCTCCATGCCAGCATGGTATCAGGTATAGGTGAAATGAATGGCAGTTGGTTCAAGTCCTCTCAGTCAGTGAGCAAGGGGCCTGGCAGAAGGGTACCAGGGAGGAGGGTACAGGTTGCTAGGAACAAACTGTTAGGAATAGGTCATTTGAGAGCATTAGGTAAAAGGAGTAACAAAACAAAACCTAAAAGTGGTCTGAGGGGAATAGGACAAAGGAAATCACTACTTTTTTCTTATCCTTATTGGTTTCCTTTTTTTTAGAATATGCTTTGTCCTTCTATCTGCCATCAAATCAGTCTTTCTTCCTCTATTCTTCAAGTTCTTTTTCTACCTTTTTAATAATAGGAAGCATTTAGGAATAATTTAAGAGGACAGTGAGACAAAAAAAGGAAGAAAAAAAGAATTTAGGAAAGACTTATGATAATATACTGCAACACACACAACCTATATTTGATTGATGAAGAAGGAGAAACTAGGACTTGTGAGATTTAAAAAATTCATGGTATGTCTGGTCATATTAATCTCCAGACCAGCTGGGTTTTAGCATTGCTGGAAAGAGCTATAATAGGATCAGGAGTTGGAAAAAAACGGGGGAAAATGGAATTCTACAAGGATTTTATTTAAAAAAAAAAAAAGAGGACTTGTTTAGAATTGCTTATTGAAGTTTCCCCAAAGCTTTTTTTTTTTTTTGAACTTATATGTAGACAGTAACAAGAGAAGAAGCTTAGGAATTCTTACAGGGTTTAGGAAACTATTAAATTCTGTATATTATGTTCATTTTAGTCCACTCAAGCAAGTAAAGGATAACTAGAGCATGGTATCTCACAGTGAGTAACATGGTTGGTTACTTTGCGAGGCTAACATATGGAGACAGGGCCCATAGGAACAGAATTCTTCTTATGAATACCATAGAGAGACACCCAAGTTCATTAGAATGCACAGAGCATGACAGACTAGCTGTGCAGGGTCATCTGCAAAGTACCTGAAAGTATTCTCTAGCCAAGCACCAACTTCTGAGCCCAGTCTTTTTTAGGAAAAATTCAATACTATGGGAATATTTTATCTGGACCCTGGGTACAGGAAGGTTGCTGAGACACATGACAATTTTTAATGCCTAAAGATAGGAGGCTGAGAAGACAAAGGAGAAAAAGAAGAATGAGTAAGAGAAGGGTGCCAGCTCTGAAGACTATAGAAGAATAAATTAACAATCTTAAAATAAGAGAAATGAAAGAACAAGTCTTAAGGGCAACATCACTACACTTTTGGAATCTGAAGTGAAAAGTAAAACCATTTGTCTCTTGTCAAGCTGATTGCCACTGTCCCATGGAAGATTCTTATTTCTTCTCCTCTTATGTACACAGGTTACATTGTTTCTCTAAGGGTTAGCATTCTTTAATAATAGTGTTAATGATGGTTACTGTCATAATGTTATCTTGAATGTCTCCCAAAGTCCCGTGTGTTGAAGGCTTGATTCTCAGTCCCCGGTACTACTGGGAAATGGTGGAACCTTCAGAATGTGGAGTTTAGTGGAAGGAAGTTAGAATATTTGGAACATACTTTTGAAGGTGATATTAAGACCCTGACTCCTTTTTCTGTCTCTTGTTCACAGTGATGAGGACTGGCTTTCTCTATCACACACTCTCTCCATGATAGATTGTGCCTCCACAGCAATTGATCGTGGACTGAGACCTCTGAACTGTGAGCCAAAATAAACCTTCCTTCTTTAAAGCTGCTAACCTCAGGTATTTGTTACAGTGACACAACACAGCTCCTTTTAAATTAACAGCAAATAGGAAAGAGATCCTGACCACCAAACTGGGTTTCTGGAGTCTAGTCTATGTCCTCCAAAGAGCTCAGCCCACTTTCCATGGTTTTCTGAGCTTTGTGGCAAAACATATGTATGGTAGGGGAGCTTCCTTATTCAGACATATTTTGCCACAGAAAACAAGTACTCTACCTTTTTTATTATGACTTTTTAATTTTTTTCTCTTTTTTCTCCCAGACTATTGTCAATTTCTTCTCTCAGTTTTTAAAAAACTTTAATGATATCATCTGTTCTATCAATTTTCTGATCTATTGTTCTCAACTGTAATTACCTAGCTCTTGAGCCCAAATGAATCTGATAATGTGCTTCTTCCTTAGCTCCCAGTCTGTTAAGCAATGCTGGGGAAGAATCACAAAACTGTACAGCCTGGTGCTTCTCAGAATTATGCTTTTCAGGTTGATCTACAGTATCAGAACTACACTGCAACTCTTTATTTTGTTCTTAGTCATTTTCTTTTTTCCAGTTTCATTCATCACACTATTTAATTCCTTCAAACTGACCCCCTACCTTTCACCTCCAGCTGATCTCCTTTGTCAGAGGAAACTGAGACCATTAAATGGCATTTTTCATCACTTCACCTCTGACACTGAACCCATCCATAACAGCTCAAAGATCCTTCTCTCTAGCTCTGATGACCTCCTCCACAGTCAATCTTATTGCATCAGTTATTCCTTCTTTTCGTATTTTCAATATTCCTACTGCCTGCTTTAGGTGTCCTCATACTAAGTAACAAATGCAGCAATTGTGATAAAGTGACAAACAGGAAACCTTCTGTGAACCTGATCTTTTCTTTCTTTGTGCTAACTTTAAGCTTCCTAAACTCTCATTTATTCCTCTACCCATGAAAATTTGGTTTCTCTAACTTTGTTTACAATTAAACTACTTCTTGCCAAATTCACCCCCCAAAATCCCCTCTTCTTGTTCTTTTTCTTTTGGCAAGAAGAGAAAGGTTTGCTTTATTCCAATGATTGGTGCAATCACCAAGGCAATGCACCAAAAGAAGGAGTGCTTTATTTCTCGGAGTGCTCTGTTTCTTTTTTGACAGTCTTGATGATCACCTCCATTTTGGCCAGGAGGTGTTCTTCACTGCTGGTGGCCTGAGATGGTCTTGTGGACCTGGCCTGCCTTCAGCTATGGATGTGTTCTCTGAGAATCTTCTGGCTTTAGAACAAGTTCTACTTCACTGAGGCATGTGGCACAGCTTCTTAGATACCAGGTATCTTCCTAGAAACCCACGGAGTGTGCATCCTTCTCACCTAGGATCCCTCTCCTGCTAGCACTTGGGCAATGATCTTACCCTTTAGCTTACCTGTACTCTTGTACCTGTCCTTAGGATGAGCCAAGGAGTTTCTCTGGCATTAAGCCTGGAAACGGACAGACACAGGCTTGCAGGTGAACAACCCATTTTTGGTAAGATTCCAGCTTTGCTGAAGGAGCTGGTATTAGCAATTTCATTGGTTTTGAAGGCCAGGTGTCTTCTGGAGCCTGAGGGGACTCAGGACTGCAGCTGTGGTGGTAAAGTGACAGCACAGTCTCCTGAGTCGCATGACCCCCGTGTCCATTCTTCTACCACACCGTTTTCTTTCTTTCATTTTAAAGTTAGGTTCATTGAGGTAAAATTTATTTTCAATAGAGTCTACCCTTTTTACACTATTTTACCATCCAAACAACACTGACTTCTACGTTGCGCCCGTCATGTCTCTAAAGCCAAACCCCAAACTTCTTTGCTTTATATAGAAATCATTTTGGAATCTCTTTGCAGCCCTTTCCACATAACCCACTTGTCACATTAGGCCACTGAGCATCCAAGAAGATGTTAGGCCCCTTGGGCATTTTCATGTTTCCTCTTTACAAACACACATTTTTGCCTAACGTAGTGAAGACTATTTAATACCACCATATGAATTTCCACATAGACTCATAAAGCTAGATGTTATTTTGAGGAGCTGAAGTTTTTCAAATAGATGTTATCCATCAAAATGTTACTACCTTAGCTATGTTATTTTAGTATTATAGCTGAATATATACCCCCAAAATTCATATGTTGAAGTTTTAGCCCCAAGTACTACAGAATATAACTATATCTAGAACTAGGGTTACTGTGGATCTGACTAGTTATATGAGGTTGCACTGGAGTATAGTGAACCCCCAATTTATTGCTACCAATTTCTTTATAAAAAGGGAAAATTTGAGCTGGGTATGGTGGCACACGCCTGTAATCCCAGCACTCTGGAGGCTGAGGCAGGAGGATTGTAACAAGATTGAGACCAGCCTGGGCTACAAAGTGAGTTCAAAGCCTGCCTGAACTGCATAATGAGGCCCTGCCTCAAAAAATAGGGCCGGGGATTTAGCTCAGTGGTGTCTGCCTGGCAGGTGTGAGGTTATGAGTTTGATCCTTGGTACCAAAAAACCAAAACAAAACAAAACAAAAACGGAATTTGGACACAGACATCCTTGGAGAATGTCAGGTGAAGATGAAGGCAGGGATTGGAGGGACACTTCTATAAATCCACAAACACTAAAGATTACCAGAGTCTGCGTGAGGGGCATGGAACAGAGTCTCTCACACATTTCACAAGTAACCAATCCTGCTGATGCCTTGATCTTGGATATCCAGCCTCGAGAACTGTGAGACAAAAATTCTGTTGTTTAAACCACCAGTTTGTAATGTTTTGGTATCCCAGCCCTAGAAGATTCATACAGTTACTTAAAAACCCATCCTTGAGCATAGTGGATTACTAATTAGTTTCTCTACTCATCAAATACTTACCTAGTACCTACTATGTGTTAGATACTCCTTGAATATGTTAAATGAATGAATAAAAATTCAACTGTTACTTCATGCTTGGTTCACTAATAAGCAAACAGTGAACATAGTATTGGTGGAATGCCTACTATTTAGATATTCAACAAATATTTACTGAAAATCTGCTATGAGTCATATACCATTGGAGGCACAGAGGATAATATTATTGACAAATCAAGTTCTTTGTCTTCAGGAAGAATTTATTCTAATAGAGGAAACACATTCAATAATAAAACATGAAAATAAGGTAATTTTACATGTACTGTGTGCCTCACATAATCATAAGCATTTATCCTCTAAACCACTGAAAAGTACTTAGGGCATTAATAATTTAAAATATTCCTAAATCCCACACCCTGTTATTTCTCTTACATTCTTGCTGTCTCTGTATGAGCTGAAAATATCCTTAAATTAATGAACTTAACCTGTGGAGTTTATTTTTTTTATTTGTCCATGTTTGGAGTACATAATGCTTACACTCCTTCCGTGGAGCCGGGACATGAACATAACACATTCCTTTTTCCCCTCCCTTCCCCTCCCTTTCATAACTCCTCCCTCCATCTCTTACTCCCCATCCCTATTTTTTAGTATTTATATTTTATTTTTCTTTTTATTTATAATTTAGGTTTCTCATATAAGGGAAACCTTATGATATTTAAGATTGTGGGTCTGATTTATTTCATTTAATATTTTGGTCTTAAGTTGCATCCATTTTCCTACAAATGACTTCAGTTTATCTTTCTTTATGGCAGAGTAGTACTCTATTGTGTGTAACTACCACACTTTCTGAGTTAAGCAGAGTTTTAAGAGTTTCATTAGTATTTGAGAGCAAGCATGCTCCTTCAGAGTCTATAAGAAATAATTGACCCAATGGAGCCTCAGATTGGGGGCTTGGATAAGTCTTCATTGGTGTGGAGGTGAAAAGCATTTGGCCAAGACGCTTATCCAGCTGGTTATCTCAGTCAGGCAGTGAGCAATTCTGACCACATTTCTTAAGTACTTCTTGTATGCTTAAGATAATTTAATAGAATTTTGGGCAAAGCAGAGGGTAGACATGGTGCTGATTCCTACTGAGCTTATATTCTCAGATAAAAACCTAAGCAAAGTGTCTCACAGTTGGCAACACACCATGTAAAATAGGTACTATGAGAATTCATCTCTGAAGACTGGGAGGAGAATACCTGGCTCAGGGACTTGCCTGGGGAGTTTCTGAGGAAGGTTTTTTGAGAAAGTGGTGTCTGAGCACTGCTTTTGGGCTGTGTATGGGTATTTGTTACAGCAGGGATCATAAAGTCTTATGTAATATTCCTCCTGGTCTCATTTCAACCATGTGCATACATTTCAAATACTAAAAGCATTCTTCAAATACACACACACACATACACATTAGAAGAGGAATCTCTAGAGGAAAAGGACTAAAAATACAAGGGGAAAAAATCCCTAATCTCACTATTTGTTTTGAAAATTCCCCAAATGATTAAAACATATTATAAACTAAAACATATGAACTAATCATTTGCCAAGTTTCATTTTTAAATCAAAACCATTTTTGAGGTCCATAAACTGAATAAAAAGAGTCTATAAATTTGAACTTGTATTGTGCTTTCCCTGGCCTTTAGCAGGCTTGAGAATTTGCTGTGAGGCTGGTAGGAGAGAAAGGGATCCAGATGCTTAGAAACACATGGCAAACATCTACTAGAATGTAAGTTCCACGAGATCAGGACTTGCTCGCAGCTGCACCTGATGGATAACAAGACCTCAATAAACACCCCCTTGAGTGACAAACTAGGCCACTGAGGCGTTCTAACTCATTTCTTAATCAAGCCTTGTCTCGCTTTAGGCCAGGGGTTCTCAATCTGGGGCTATATTTTGCCTCCACCGGGAGATGTTTACAGTTTTTCTTGTCATAACTGAAGTTGCTACTGGTATCTACTGGATAGAAGGCAGTGAGGCTGCTAAACATCCTACAGTGCACCTGACATCCCTATACAACAAAGATTTAAGTAGTTCCAAATGTTAACAGGTAACTGTTGCAAAAGCCTGCTTTAGGTTCTCAGGCTATACCTCCTAATATTCAAAAGGAGGTTCAGTCCTTGGGGAGCAACCAGTTTCCTCTTTAATCCCCATGACCCAGTAGAACTGCTCTAAGAGAGAGTCAATTCTGTCACTGAGTCAATATGCAGTTACCAAAGAAATGACCTGAAGAAGTTGGTCCCTCCAATGCCGGTAAATAATTTTTATACTGTACTGGTAATCTTCCTGAGCTTACCTAAGAATATATCCCAGTTTCAGTAAAATCAGCTTGTTCAGAGACCAGTCATTTATAAGAAAAAGAACTTTCTCCATAAATTCAACCAGTATATGAGCATTTCAGGAGGATCAGCATGCCAGGCTAGGGTTTTTCAGGATAAATAATATTGAGAATTCTATGAAATCCCAGTAATATGACTTTAGAGAGATGGGATTTATAGCACTTCCTCTGCCACCTTCCTTGCCCTACATATTAAAATACAACTATCTGATTCTAGTTTCAATGGAGAAACTTGTGCAGTGACAGAAAAGGGCATGCACCAATTTCCCCATTATGATGTTGGCTCCAGTAATACTGGTGTTGTGGGCTGTAACCCAGTTGCCATAGTGACTATATACACTAACTGTAGTATTGTGATTGGTAAGAAAGACACATTTTGCAGAAGTTTTTTTGAAAGATAAAGATAAGACACAAGAAAGCAAACGAGAGTACCAATAGAGAGGCACAGCAGGGAGAAATCCCAGCTGATCAGAAAGTCTAGAAAATTAGGACAACAGAGATTAAACCACTGCTTAAAACCAACGTAAACTTTACATTCAATGGCTGCCTCTGTCAGGAAAATTTCAAGTATGGGGAGAAAAAATAGACATAAGATATTTTAAAATTAAGAAGTAAATAAATAAATCTACTGACATATAGAGGTGACAAAAAGGGTAGGGCAAGAAAACATTTTAAATGATTCAAGGCAGGGAATAAAAGAACATTAAAATGGAAAGCTACATTCTGTAAGAAGACCAACTTACCAAGATTTACAGAGACTTAAGAGATTACTTAACTTCTGAATGCCTTTTTTTCTCTTTCCTCAAAGTAGAAAGGAAAAGAATAAAGATGACCGCCCTCCCAGTGTTCATTGGGGTTCTCCTTAATATCCAAACAGTTATCCATCATGACATGAATGTGACGCAACAGAAAAGAGAATCTGACAAAAATACTTAGAGAATAGATAACTTAGGGGGAGATTGTTGATACTATAAACAGACTCATTCCGTATTTCTTACAGTAAGGGAAGCTTACAGTTTACCAACAGTACACTCTCATGTCCATAGTTTTGTTCTGTATTCAATTTCGAAGTGTATGATTATCATAGAAGTGAAGGCCTGTTCCAATGTAAAAGGTCCAGGTGGTACATTATAGAAATTTTAAATAGAAAGGAAGGCTGAGTACTGACTAGAATGTGTGTTGGTACAGGAGATGAGCTGAAAAGAATTTAAGAGAAAACTAGTTAAGAAAAATACAAGGTAAGTGATTACATATGTTCCTTCATGTCTGGGCTTCTACAAGGGCTGATCAAAATATATGGTGTGTATTTAATAAAAAGTTACTATAGTAAAACACACATTGCCATTATTTCCCCTCTAAGTAATCCCTCTTGCTTGAAACACCCTTATTCTACTGCTCTTCCCATTTTCTGAAGCAGTTCTGGAAGCTTTCTTTTGTGAGTATCTTCGTATCGTGTGCCGTAAGGTACAGAGAATGCTGCTGATGGTTGTCATCCTATAGAAAGGCAGGCTCATAAAAATACTACTGTGTCCTCGTCCACCTTACTCATTGGATTTCAGACAACCTCTGCATCTTCCCCAAAAGTCAAATGACCATGAAAGGTAAATGTTTTGAATTGACTCAGGATACGAAGGCAGCTATAACAGCAAAACTAAAGACTCTTAGGAAAGAGGACTTTTAGAACTGCTTCAGAAGGTGGCAAGAAAGATGGGAGTATATTTGAAGCTAAGAAGACTATTTTGAGGGGGAGAAATGGCAATGTGTCTTTTACCATAATACTTTTTTTATTTTAAAAAAACAAAACAGGAAAAAGAATAGAAATGATACAGAATTTCAAAAACATAGTAGGAAATTAACACTAATTTATACGTTGCACATTGTTGTCTTGGAAGTAGTTGCTCAAGTTACAAGATTTAGGCATGAAGAAAATAATGAAACAAACGATAAAAGCACAAACTGTTCTTTTGGATGAACTAACAGATTAGTAATATAGCTATCTATCTTGTATATATATATACATACGTATATATATATATATATACACCTATATACATATAAGCTTTTCCCTTCCTCCTTTTCTCCTTCCCCCTACCCCAGTTGTTCTTCCTTTTTGAGCACTTTCTTTCCCTTTCATTATCACAATATCTATTGTACATTTTGGATCTTATTGCTCTTTCAGTTTTTTTTTTTTTTTTACACTAGGGAGACAATACAGTATTTACAAATGTGAGTTTGATTTATTTCACTTATAAGTATGGTCTCAAGTTGCCTCCATTTACCTATAAAAGCCTCAAAATTATCCTTTTTTTATAGCTGAGCAACATTCCACTGTATAAAAATATCACATGCAATACATTTTTAAAATTTAAACATTCACTGTATTTTTTGACCATGAAATATCTTGCAATATTATATTACATATACTTCAAATGAAAAGGTCCACTGCTCACTGATCACTCATATTTCCATTTTCAAATGCTCTCAAATCTGTATGTCCAGCCATTCATTCTTTCTTGACCACTAACTTTCTACATCAAATGACCTACTGGAAAATTCCAACTGGATATTTCAAAAGCACTATAAATTCAACAGGTCCAAAGCTTGACTCTTTTCCTTCCAATTTTCTCTTTTGTCCAGTTTGAGCAAATAGCATCACTCTCTACTTATGTACCCAAGTACAACGCCTGGGAATTATCTATTGCTTTTTTATCACCCTTCAAATAATCACCAGCCCACTCAGACTTGCAGTTCTAATGTATTTTTTCTAATAAATAAAGGAGGTTTTTGTGCAGAGAAAGAAATACTTTAGTTAATTAGATTTTAAGCTAATATTAACTTATTAAACTTACAAATTTAAAATTGCTAATTTTCTTCATAACTTTACCTTTTACAAATACACACGTACATATACATACATATTAATCTATTTCTTACATTTTCCTTTGTATAAAATAAGAAAAAATTGCTTTCAGAAAAGGAGAGGTTAATTAGTAGGTATAAAATTTAGAACCTCAAAGGAGTTCAGTTGTCATCCAGGAGGTTGGAAGAATGAGGGTTACTGTCTGACTTTGGAGCACCTTTCACAATGATTTTACCAGGATCATCAATATGGTCATTGATTATTCTTACAATCACCATGGCAATTAGGGATTTTAAGTCTATACCCTATAAAGGAAATTTTATAACCCATGTCCTCTCTTTTTAAATTCTACTCTTATCTAATTCTTTCATAATCACTTTCCATTTAATAGACTGATGAAAGTAGACAGTATTTTGTGTCTCTGTTAATCAGGTGTCTTGATTCTGATGACCTTTCATTTTGTTATATTTCTCCCATTTTTACCTCTTTCAGCACCAATGTACCACATAAGCCCAAGCCATCATTATCTGTCACTTGTAATATTGCAATAGTCCATCGCATTACATTGTCTTACATTTCTGAGACTTTCCACATGTCGCTACTAGTTCCTGGAGCACCCATATTCCCTAATAAACATTTACTGAGTGAGGAAAATGATAATAAATGTTTCAGATGTTGCTGCACTGGGTACTGAACAGAAATAGTGCCTGATCTAATATTCTGAATAAACTTGCATAAGTGCTCTTACTTTCAAAATTAATTTTGAGGAATCTGAAAATTTTACCATGGAGAATCACAGGGCCCATGACACAATATTATGTTTTACATTTTAGTAAAAATACCTGCAAACTCAGTGAAAGAAACACTCATTCTTTTCTTCAATTCATCCAAAGATATTTACTGAACACTCTATGAGTCAGGCATGACTCCAGGCACTGGGGATTTCTCATAGTTCAAAACAAAAACGCAAATAAAACCAAAACCCATAAGCACAGGACTTATACTCCATACCAAGTGGAAATAAATATTAAATAAAACATGCATTACACGTAACTGAAGAGAGTGCTATAAATCAAAGGAGGGTGTTACAATTTTAAATATGGTGGCTATGAAAGACCTTACTTAGAAGTGAAAGTAGAGCAAAAGCCTGAAGATGATGAGTAAACAAACATTATCTGGGGAAAACATTTAAGGCAGTGAGAGAAGCAAGTGCTAAGGCCCTGAGATGTGAACATACTAGGAGGGTTTGAGGAAAGTAAGGAAGTCACTTGGGCTTGACAGTATAAGGAAGAATCTAGTGTTAAATGAGGGGAAAATGAATGTGAAAGGCCTTGTGACTATTGTAAAGGTTTGGGCTTTTCTTCCAGGTGAGATGTAGGGCCATTAGAGGGTTCTGAGCAGAGGAGTGATGCAGTCTGGGTACAGTTACATTATATACTAAGAATCACTAAGAATCACTCTAGTTTCCAGTTAATGACAAGGCCAGAAACAGGAAACTTAATTAGAAGGCTATTGTAACAATCTAGGTAAGAAATGACGGTAATTTGAATTGAGGTAATAGCTAGGGGTGGTGAGAA
>RJWM01031830.1:0-22016 GCA_004363535.1 Dasyprocta punctata | reverse complement strand
ATGCTTATTTTATGGAAGAGTATTTTGTGAGACCACATATGAGCACCTAGCATAATTCTTACTTTATGGGAGAATTCAGTACGTAGTAAATGGTTCATCTGACATTAACACTTCATTCTATGTAAAGGACATCATTGGGCTACTTCCTTCCTAGAGAGAACTATGCTTCTTAGTTAATGGCCACAAAAATTACTGGCAAGAGAGGAAAATTTTCCATGCCATTTGAGTTTTCTAAATGACTTCTAAAGAAAGGAAGAAGATAAATTTGTATTTAGGAGCACTGGACAGCATGTCGCTTAGGGAACCTCTCCAGTCATGGTGTCTTGGATAACATATGGGACAGTACTACCTTAATACATGTTGCCATGTAGGGTAGTGGTTAAGAGGATGAATTCCAGACATTGTTGTTTGGATATTTATTCCAATTGTCCCACCTACTCACTGTGTAATCTTGGGCACGTTGTCTAACTGCTTCAGTATCCTCATCTGCAAATAGCTTCTACTTCCTCAAGTTGCCACTAGGATGAAGTAAATTACTTCATGTGAATTGCTCAGAACAAGACCTCCTACCTTGGTATACTATATATTTGTCATTATTTTTATGATGGTAATGAAGATAATATTCATTCCCCATCCAAGGCACCAACCTTAGAAATACTTTGCAACTCAAAGACATGTCCTTTGCCACATCTGCAGGTACCTAAGAATGATACATGGTTGCCCCTTTTACATCCATTGCTGGATGTTGAGGACAGGAGTTAAGTGAAATACTTTCTACTTCACTACTTTTTCCAGGAAAGCTAATGCCCAGAGCCTCTGCTATAGTTTTCAAACAGGAAAATTTTAGTGTTTTCTTGCTTTTTTGTAAACATCATCTGAAAATGATTATAACTGTATCTTTGTTTGCCATATTTAAGTAAATAACTTTTTCTTCTTCTAAATTATTGAACAAGCTATATTTATAACTAGTGGCATTGTCTGACCTAGTGGGATTTTCTGGGCATCAAATTAGCCAACATAAGAATAATTAAGGCACAATAAACCTATTCTCTCTAAAAATCAATAAATAATGCTTCTAATTCACCATAATTACTGAATTTGGCAGAAAAAATAAACACACCAGCATAAAAATCATTATTCCAATAAAAACAAGAATAAGCCAACAATTGAGATTTTGTAGAAAGAAGAAAACGTTTCTAGAAGTAGTTTCTGCCATGAAATGAGAAGCCAAGGCTCAGCCATTAGCCTCAGCATGAGCAGGAACAATTCTTTTGCAAATTGCCCTCACTGCGGCTGAATGATATTATCTCCACCTGTGCAGCAATTCTTTCACCCAGTGGTTTTCATAAGCAGTCGAAAACTGCCTCTAACATCTCCTAGTCTACTGTGCTAGTGCAAGAGATAACAATTCCACCAAAGGGAGGGGTGTGCCTAGATCCATTTGTCAGGAGAACAGGGCCATTAGCTAAGGTTTGCGTTGTATCTGGCCTTACGTTTGTCATCCTAAATGCCAGGGAAACAGTAGCTCTCTGTTCCCAAAGGTGGTAATTGTTTCTAATTTCAGTTAACAAGTTTCATGTGAAGCATCCCTGTTTTTCCTTTGTTTGCTGAAATCTGTAATGAGAGCTTAAAAGAAAGGAGCATCAAAAGCCAAAAAGAGAAAACTAGAAAGAGGTTCAGCCAGAGTAGAAGAGGATGAGCTCTGAGCCCAGGAAGACCTGCTCAGACTCTGAGCTTTCCCTGCCACCATCGAGTTACCATAAGCAAATTCACTCCTCTTTCCCAGCCTCAGTTTCCTCTCAACAGCAAAAATAGAAGGAAAATATGCCTATGGTGCTTATTAGAATTTAACTCACAGTGTCTTGGATAACATATGGGACAGTACTACCTCAAAACATGTTACCATGTAGGATAGTGGTTAAGAGAATGAACTTCAGACGTTGTTTAGATATATATTCCAATCGTCCCATCTAATGTAATAGATAAGAACCCAATACACCGTATTAATCCAAAGATTAATAAAATTGTCTTGCAAAATCAAAGTTCTTGACCACTGATCTAGAGCACAGGTCCCAAGAGGATTAAAATCAAGCTGGAAACGTCCTTGAAAGGTGGAAAAAAATTACTGGAGTCTGGAGATGATTTGAACATGGGAAGTATGATATCTGAAACCCAGGATTTCCATTTTAGGAGTTGGTCATCACAGTCAGGTGGACTCAAAGCCCCTCCTATGTTCTCCTGACTCTACCCCCCTAATGCCACCTCATAATCAAGCAACATTATGCTGCTCCCCTATTACTCAAGCCGTAACTCCCCCCTATTACCCAATCCATTGCAAGGAGAGGAAACTATTACATCTAATGTTGTAGCTGTGAAGGCTTTGAGGATGCTTACAAAAGGCTCTTCTGACTGCAAATTTCCTGACCGCTCTGAAACTGTCACCATTGCCCTTGCAAATGCCCTTTATGCTCAGCTTAAACACAGAGAAGATTCAGAGCATATAGTAGGCATGTTCCTGTGGTGTGAGTGCTGGAAACTTACTCATGTGCTGCACGGAAAGGAAGACATTCTTCATACTATACCAATTGTTATTGTGATAGTGTCCATGCCCAATTTTTGAGCCTGAGGCATGGAACTAATAACTCACTAATAATATAGAGAAAAAGATATATCATCTTATGTGCATTCCAATTTCAAAAACCAAAAAAGAAAGATCCAGAGGGACTAAGTTATAAAGCAGGGAGAAAACAGAAGTGGGAATGCAGTTAGAAGCAAAGCACAATAATTGAAGCATAGGACACTCCCAAGGACATTTTCAGATGAAGGAGCATAGTGTGCACTTAGTCTCTAGCCACCCCCTTCTCCAAGAACCATGAGGACAGAGTTCAGTGCTACCTTTGGCAGATAGAAAAAGGAAAGAGAAAAGATTGTTCTTTTTTTTCCTCTCTCTCTTAATTTCTTAGTTAAGCTCCAAAAGAAACTAAGTTTTCAGGGGCAGGCAGTGAAGGAGACTGCAGAGAAGTTCTGTTTCACCTCTTTAAAAGTTCTACCTGAACACATCCTGGCAAGGTATCTGCAATGAAGAGATTGATGGCTCTACCTGAATTTGCCAGCGGGCACCTCGCCTCTTCCACAACCTTCCCATTCCCTAACTTGCCCAAGGAATACAAGGGAAAGGGCATAGAGCTGCCACACAATTCACTCAGAATTATTTTTCCTATCAATTCTTATGAAAGAAATAAAACCTCATCAAGCAACATGAGCTAAATACATACATAATGTGTTGGGTTTTTCTACTTCTTCTGCACATTCCCTCATACCACAGACCTTTATTTCTAACTCACCCCAAAATATGAGTAGTACCAAGTAATTCAGCAAATAAAATAAAATAAAATAAAAAAACTGAGAATATTAACTAAGTGTGAAAACCTTGGGTTCAATCCCCTTTACCGCTAAAACAAAATAAAATAAAATAATAAAAATCAAAACCCTACAAAAGTAAGCAAAAGACTTACATAGATGTTTCACCAAAGAAAATTTATATGTGGCCAGTAAGCACATGAAAAGATATTCAACATCACTAATCATTAAGGAAATGCAAATCAAAAGTGAAAAACCATTAAGATGATGATTTTAAAAAAACTCAACAATAACAGCAAAAACAAAAACAAAGTGGTAAGGATGTTGCACTTTGCTGGTAGGAAACGTAAAACAGTTCAAACACTAAGAGTATAGCCGTTCCTCAAAAAACCACTAGGCTAGAATTACAATGGTATTTAGCAATGCTACTTCTGGATATATACCTCAAAGAATTGAAAGTAGGAGCTCAAATAGAAATTTCAACATTCATGGTCACAGCAGCGTCATTCACAACAGCCAAAAGGTAGATGCACCCCAAGAGTCCATCTTTGGATGAAGAGATAAATAAAACACAGTATGTACAGACAGTGAAATATTATTTAGTCATAAAAACAAACTTCTTCCCAGCAATCAGGAGGCTGAGGCAGGAGGATTGTTGCAAGTTCGAGACCAGCCTGAACTACAAAGTGAGTTCAAAGCCAGCCCAAACTGCATAATGAGACCTTGTCTCAAAAAGACAAAAAAAAAAAAAAAAAAGTTCTTATAAATGCTTCAACACAGATAAATTTTGGAAGCATGAAGTGAAATAAACCATTCACAGGACAAATACTCCATGATTCCACTTTTATGTGGTATCTGGAACAATCAAATTCATAGAGACAGAAAGCACAATGGTGGCTTCCCGGGCTACAGACACAGGGGAGTGGGGAGTTACTGCTTAATGGTCATGAAGTTTCAATTTGGAAAGTGGAAAACATCCAAAGATAGAGGCTGGTGGTGGTCACACAACAGAGTGAATGTATTTAATGCCCTTGAACAGTACAGTAAAAAGCTAAAATGGAAAACTTTGTGAAATGTGTACTTTATCATTAAAAATTTGATTGGAAAAAGAGCATAAAGTCTGGAGTCAAACTGTCAAGGCTATCACTCTCACATGCTCGAAAAACAAGTAACTTAGCCTTCCTGTACTTTTTGTGCCTCTATTTTCTCATCTGTAAAATGCAATTATAAGGTGGTTGTGAAGCTTGTATAAGGTGATTGAAGGAAAATCCTAGTACGTAGTGAATATACAAAACATTTAGTTATCATTATTATTGTTATTATTTTCTTTGATATAGATAGTAAACACTCCTGATATTATGAAAAAATATCTCTGCTTGCATTCCGCAAAGGAAGTTCTTTTAAGAAATACATTACTAAATATTGATAGACTTCCTTAGGTATTCATACCAAAGATGAACCTCCAATTCACTACCACTGGTTGCTTTTCCAACACAGAATATAAATTAATATTGATCCCTTCATACTCTTGAATAAGCTTCCATAAAGCAAAGATATGCATTTATAGACAGCTGGCTAAGGCTGAGGAATTATCTTGAAAAGAACATAATTCACATTGCTGTATTTCAAAGCCAAGGGAATCATAAGCTATTTCCCATGCTATCATGTTACTCTAACCAACCTTTAGAGCCAGCCACAGAGTATGAAACCATGCAATTGTTTGGAACACCACCATCTACAGAAAGATTCAGAGTTATAGATAGTGAAATCTCTGAGCTCCAGGGGCTGCTATCTCCTTAGGTCTCTCCCAATTCCTGACATGGACTGATGCATAAATGTCATAGAGACCACCAGTAACAAACTCTGGCCCAGAGAAAGTTGGCAACCTCCTATTACATTTAAAGGATGTATCTGATGCTGCTGTTAGTTTTGAGTTTTGGCAGCAGAAGACAAGAGACATTTGATAATTCTCTCCATTTTAAATGAAACTGTCTTAAAATAAAAACCTCTACTCAAAAAAATTGCTATAATCATTCTTAAATAAAAGGAGCGACTTCTGAAATTTGCAGCATTTTCCTAACTTTTCTTAGGCTGAATTCTTTTAAAACCCTGGGCTGATGCTGGCTTCTGAGATAACTTTTGATGGAAGTGAGAGAAATTTCATTTAAGGGATCATTCCTCTAACAGTTCGAGTGACTATTCCCCCTAGATATATTTTTTCAGGACTCACACCCTCAAGCTTCATAATTCCATTAAATCAGTGCACAGCTGGGCAATTCTTTCTTTGCTTGCATTATAGTGATCCCCAGGGAATTTATGCAAATCTATGAAAATTCATTTTAAAGGCAATGTTCAGAGAGGAAGGATGTATCTTCATTAAGTAAATGATTATAACTACAAACAAGCTAAAAGCAACATGGTGAAGAGATGAATTAAACTTTCCATCAGGAAAACTAAATCGTTCACTTTCTACTGAGACTTTACCTAAATAGCGCCAACCTACATAGTACCAAAACTGTAAGAAAAAATAATTTTGAGGAAGTTTGAAACAATACCCAGGAAAGAGTAGCAGACATTTCATTGCAGGGCCCTGCTTTTAGCCCTCCAACTGATTCTACTTTTGGTAATGCTTTGGGAAAGAATAGGCAGTCATAATTCATGGATTCTCAGGAAAGATCTCTCCCATAACAAGACACAGTGACCTCCTTTAGGCCTGTTAAAGAAACACCAAGTCAACCCCAAGAAACTAGTAAGATCAGAGTCCAAAAATTAATGACAGAATATTGTGTGCTAAAAGGAGGCCAAGCTTCCTAATTAGAATTCTCTGTATTCCAATCCTAGCTTCTTTGCCTCCTTGCTGAACAAATAGCCTACACTTCAGAGTCTTGATTTCTGAGTCTGTAAACTGGGGCTAATTCTTGATGGTGTTATGAATTTCTCATAAGATAAACTATGTAAAGTTTTTAGCCCAAGGGCTGGAATATGATTAACACTCAGATGCCTCCATCTGGACCCAAAAATGAAGTCTAAGCAAGATCTAGGCTATAGAAATCAAGACCTAACTGGGAGTAAAAAGAAGGAATTTCTCTTAAAACTATTGCATCTTTAAACAACTATGATACCTTTCTGCTTAGGATATCTTCTCCCCTTTCCTAATGTTGAAACAACAAGGCAATTCATGTTGACATTGACTTCAGTATCATACCTCTTTCATTTAACATTTACTCTTCTTGGTAGATGTCTTCTCACATCTCAAAACTCTACACACGAGTTATATACGGTCTCTAAAGTCAGGATTAAACCTGCAGTTCTTAGGCTATCAAATATATGTATGAAATTTCCTGAGGTATATGTTACACTAGAACGATGTCCTAGTAAGGCCAGCATAGACCATTTTCCATCCATTATTGAAACAAATCAATGATTCTTCAACTAAATTATGGGTGAACCAGCTGATTTGAATATGAGGCCCATGTTGTCTCAAAAAAATTGCATATATATGTAGGTATTGTTAGCATTTTGTCTAGCTAAAAGCTCATAATCCAGAAGAGAGAAGTAAAACCTAGGCAACAGCAGACTCCTATCTCCACAGGCTGAGTGGAATTAGTGGCTGATTCAGTGAATTGGCAGTCTGTGTCGGCGCCCATCCCCGTTCACTCTTCTCTTGAAAAGTGTGGAGGAAGATCTTAGGTCAACATGGCCATATCCCCTCAGTATAGGATATGATATGGGCAGATATTTTACCTTGAGTACTACAGAAAGCAGATCTGGATGTAAGGATTTAAAAGCTACTATTTAGGGAGTCAAAGTGACACCTACATATAGGTGAACACCTATAACCCTAGTACTTGGGAGGCTGAGTTAGGAAGAACACAAGTTCAAGGCCAGTCTGTGCTATATGGCGAGACACTGTCACAAAAAAAAAAAAAAAAGCAAAGACAGAGTGTAAAAGGAACTAAGACAAGGAAGCTGACTGGAAAATGTACTGCTGCACCACTTAACACTAATTTAGACGGCTTTGTGTCATAGGACTGAGCTATGAAAAGCCACATCAACTGTATCTTGGGACCATATAGCTGAGGAGAGAGAATTACCTATTTTTTTAAATTAGACATTAGTCAAAGGTTTGCTCTCCTGGCACTTAATTCCTCTCAATTTATAGCCTGTTATGGTTTGTGTCTTTATATTCCCACAAAGCCTCAAGCATCACGGAGGGTGCGATTTGCAAAGGTTGCTGAATCTGGAGTTTGTGATTGATTCATGGTCTAATGCTGGTGCAACCCTCACTGTATGGCAGGTAGCCTGCATACAATATAAGGAAGAGAAAGAGGCTTGCTCTTCCCTTCTCTCTTGTTGCTTTTGGTATGTTTCACTGCATTTGCCACTCTGCCATGCCACCCTGTCTTAGAGCCAGCCTTTATGGACTGAAGCTTCTACACATTGTGAGCTGAATAAATCCTTCTCCCTTTAATTTTGGGTGTTGGGAATTTTGTCTCAGACATGAGAGAAAAATAACTAAGACACTGATTGTGGATAATGTATACCTCAGTGCCAACAGGGAACTACCAGGTTGGGAAGTGGGAGGCAAATGAAATGGCCTTAAAATAAGGCACTACCACTTCCAACTAAGTACAATCACTCTGAGCCCATGCAAAGCTGGCTACTGCAGTAGCTGTTGAAATGAGACTCATAAACTAAAAGACTATGAATTGGTATAGAACAGGATTTGGATACAAGAGCCATAATGGACATAGCTTGCTCATTTTATGACCCTTAGCTACTGAATGTATTTTCAGTGGTATAAAAATAATAACAAACTGTTATTATGTATTAGAAAATAAAATTAAGCCTTTCAGATTGTATTCTTGGATTCCCAATAGTAATAATGACATCATCAGCATTATTATTGGCATGTTGACTTCTTTTCTCATTTCTACTCCAGAAATACCACAAATACTCTCTCAGAAAATAGCTTTCTTTTGCAGATCCCACTCATCATTTTACTTCGGTCCTTTTGCCATCATATTTTGTTTAATATAAAAGAGTTTCTAAGTTGGTTTTCCTAATCCTAGTCTCTTCGTACATCTATTCATCTATTTCATAATTGCCAGTTTTATATAGTAGCTTTCGTATTTTCTCTTCTACAAGAAAAGGAATCACTTTTATTTTGGGAGTAAATTTAACATTAGGTTCCCCCCTCCATAAATCCATAAATATTAAGTTCATTTCATATTTTTGTGCTATTTTTCCCATAGAACTTCATCTTTAAATCTTTTTTAAAACACAATTTATTGACTTCCAATTTGATTCCTACTTGAATTCTAACAGCTCTGTGTTACTAAGACTACTAAGACAGCAAAGAAAGCAGTTTTAAGGGTAAAATGTAAAGTACACTTGTGTTCAGTGATAAGGAAAATTTCCCTTGAAATAATTGAAAATTTGAGAAATTTTTATAAAATATAGTGTACACTTCTTCCTCAAGGTTGGATTACAGAATCTGAAGCTCCAAACTTTAGATAAGTGCCTTGATAGTGAACAAAATGAATTCAGGTTAGTAGCAATTCTTAAATTCAAATGAACTAAATGCAATTCTCTCTAGAGAGAGGTATTTTCAATTTCAATTTCAACTACAAGGATTACTACAGATCATAAAGTCATCATAAAAGTTTACTTAACATACAATACAATCCACTGTGAATGTAAATTAGAAATATACAAATGTGTTTAAGTCCTCAATAACTTCAAGTTGTAGAATTACCAGATACAAAATGTAAAATAAATAAAATATTTAAAGAAATCAATTAATTGAAAAAGATCAAGCAACTGCTTTAAATGTAGAAATTTTCAGGTAATGTAATCATGAAAATAAATACAATAAAATAAATTATCTTAGAAAAATTCTGAGTTGATTAGCAGCTTAGAGTTGAAGAGAGAATTAGGAAATTGGAAGATTTATCTAAAGAAATTACAGAATGAATCAGAGAGGAGATTCAGCATGTGAAAGAGAGATGATGACTATAATGAGATCTCAGAAAGGACCAATATGTAGAATGAATGAGAGGGAATACTCAAGACATTATACCTGAGAACCATCCAGAATTGAAGAAAGTTTCTGGAGAGACATGTGAAAGATACTGATATGTACATACATTAAAAAAAGTAGAATGCCACAATTGAAAACAACAACCACAAACTTAAGAGAGAAGAAATCACTTGTAAAGAACTAGCATCTAGAAGCAGACTTTTTAATACCACATCAGAAGCCAGGCACAGTGAAATAATTTCATTAAGAAATTATTGAGGAAATAATTTAAATACTTTCTTTAGGAAATTATTTGAAGAAAATAACTGTTGATCTGCAACTTCATAACTAGAAAAAATTTTATTAAGACTGAGAGTGGAATAAAGATATTTCAAATATTTTCAAACAAAATCTGAGACACAAACAAAATAATTTCACAATAAGTTTTTCCAAAACCTACTTCAATAAGAAAAATGAAAGTTTCCAGAAGACCTAACAAAAAAGGTAACTAGAAATTGGTAAACATGTAGGTTAATTTAAATAAACTTTATCATGTAATAAATATCTAGTTTGAGGAATTAAGTAAAATGACAATTTAATAACACGAAATTGTATTCTTACAGTACATTTTTATTTTTCAGAAAGAGGAAGGGTATGGTAAGTGGTTACTTAAATTTAGACATGGTTATGTTAATGGATACCCAATAACAATATGTCAAGAATTCAAAAAGAAAATATAGTGGAATATACAACTACTCAGGAATAATGTAATATAGTGGAATATATAACTAATCAGGAAAGGAAGATAAATAGAATAAAAAATAGTGAATTTCAAGAAGGGAAAAAAGGCAGAGAGGGAAAGAAGGAAAAAGAAGGAGAAGAAAAAGGAAAAAAGAGGAAAGAAACATAAAAAATGGACAAACAGGATAAACAACAAGACTGTAAGAATAAGGAAAACCATGGAGGCATACATCAGGTAAAGAATAACTCAAAAAAAGTTAAGGTGAGCTATTTTTACATTATATAGCCTTCAATGTAAAGAATGCAAGAAATGATAGTCTCTAAAGATTAAAGTTTCAAATCACCAATAAGATATGACAAATAGATACCTCACATGAACTTAGAGGTTAGCTTAAATTATATAATGCAAAATATTCATGTAATACAGAAAGAAAATAACAAGTCATTATAATAATATGAAAACAAAGCACATTATTCTTGATTAATGGTTCAAATAGGAAAATAATCTTTAAAAACATGAAAAATTTAGATGAACAGTTTAATGAACATATACGAATTGATTTGAGAGATGATACATACTGACATAAATGTATTGCATGTTACTCTCTAAAACACATGGTACACTTACCAAAATAGCGTAAATTAGGCCAAAAAGAAGCCATTTTTCCAGGCATGGTGGCACACGCCTTTAATCCCAGCGCTCGGGAGGCTGAGGCAGGAGGATCGTGGTGAGTTCAAGACTGGCTTGGGCTACAAAGTGAGTTCAAGGTCAACCTGAACTGCATAGTGAGACCCTGTTTCCAAAATTAGGGCCAGGGATTTAGCTCAGTGGTGTAAGCGCCTGCCTGGCAGGCACAAAGTTGTGAGTTTGATCCCCAGTACAAAAAAAAAAAGCCATTTCATTTATATGTGCAAGTACATGTACCTCTCTCTATGTCTATATGTGTGCCTATGAATATATTCCATTCTATATTTTCTAACCACAATGAAATTAAATGAAATCATTATCAATGAGATAAACACTTAACTTCTCATGAAAAATTTCTGATGCATTCCAGAGTGGATGAAATAGTACACGGGTTATAAATGTACTCTATAGTTAGCTTTTACAATTATTGTATTAGTAGACAATATTTCACCAATTGTATACCTACTTCTATCTGTGTAACAAATTCATCAGTTAATATTTCTGTCATTCTATAAAGGAAGGACCTTTTTAAAAAATGTGGCCACAATACAATCATGTTTTTTTTTAACAAATTCTTCGAATATCTAGTCAGTGTTCAAATTTCCCTGATGATGTCATAGTTTTGTTAGTTTATTCAAATCAGGATGCAAACAATTGTCACACAGTGCACTTAATGAACATGTGTCTTAGGTCACAAGGCAGTACATTATTAATAATCTACATGATTAGAATTTTGAAACCATGTTTCTACATAACTCATAGGTCACAGTGGAAATAATAATTGGACATTGAAACTACTTATAACTCAGTGAGAAGCAAATTACCAATGTGGCTAAAACTTTTCAAGGTGACTAAAACAGTAATCTGAAAAATATTTTATATCTTAGTAATGTATTAGAAGAAGAAATGATGACCATGATTCAAGCATCCATTTATAGAATTTGGGGTATGGGGGTCACCAGAACATAAGCAAAGAAAACAAGAGTTCTAAAACAAAGGAGAGAGCAGCTTATTGAAATAGAAAGCTAAAATGTAATATAGAATCAATGTAATGATTGAAGATGGCCCCAATTCTTTGATTCTCATCCCAGTGGAACAGGGATCAAATTATGCTCCCTTGAATCTTTGTTTTGTGACTATTTCAACCAAGGTTATAACAGAAGGGATGCTTTGCCAGTTCCATGGCTAGAGAACCTGCAATTTCTTTCCATCTATTGGAACATTCTTGGAGCCCTGATTGCAGCATAAGTAGCCTGACTACTAATCTGTGGGAGACACCCTGGTAGTGGCCCTGTGCTACATGCCCAGAGGCAGAAACCCAGCTGAGCTCAGTCCTACAAATATCCTTACCAAAGCACCAGGTGTATGAGGAAAGCTATTTTGGACTCCAGATCAGACTACCATCAGCTGAATGCCATCATGTAAACCCAGTCAGCAACACATGAAACAAAAGTATAATCCAGCAACTCCTGACTCACAAAATTATGAGATGTAATGGCATGGTAGTTGTTTTTAGCCACTCAGTTTTGAGGGTACTTTATCAGACAACGAATGATAAAAAGACCAGTAAACAAAGCCAAAATTGGTTCTTCACCCTATCTCAAATTATATTAGTTTTAAAGACACACAAGTCACAAATATTAGAACATTTGAAGCACCAGGGATCAAACTCACAACCTCACACCTGCCAGGGCAGGCACTTAAGCCACTGAGCCAAACTCCCGGCCCTGATCTTTTGAGGCAGGGTCTCACTATGTAGCTCAGGCCGGCCTTGCACTCGTATTGTAGCCTAAGCTGGCCTCGAACTCACAACTCTCCTCCTACGTTAGCCTCCTGAGTGCTGGGATTAAAGACGTGCACCACCACACCTGGCTTAGAACATTTTTAAATAAAAAGCTATAGATCAGACATTTAAAAGATTAGGATGTGTTATGTACATGTACTAACTTCCCATGGTGAATGTAATCATTACGTTCTGCAAACATGTACTAAGAAAAGTTAATAAAACTACAAAAAACCATAAAACTAACACTCGAAACAAAATAGACATTCCTAGAAAAATATAATACTGACATATATAAAGCTAATTAAGAAAAAATTTGAAAACCTGAGTAGATCTATAACTGCTAAGGAATTCAAGTCAGCAATTTAAATAATCTTTCATTCCATCCCAAAACAAACAAGAACCAGAACAAGAGTTTACATAGTACTACAGGTAATTCTACTATAATTCAAGGAGCCGCACTTCTTCAAACAAGTAACAACAACAGAAGCACACACTGTTTTATAGGCAATTTTAACATAAATGAGCAAGCAGCAGTTAAAATCTCTTTTCCAGGAAAAGGGAAAAGAAGAATGCTCCAACCTCGTTCCTTAAGGACAATATGATCTTTATACCAAAACTTAAGAGTATTATGAAACAGAAAACCTCCCTGGAAAACGTAGATGTAAAAATATTCAATAAAATATCATTAAATTCAAAACAGCCATGTAGAAAATAATATCATGACTATGTTCAATTTATGCAATAATGCAAGTAGTTTATCAATAGAATATCTGCCAATATAATTTATTTCACTAATCCCTTAAGAACAAAAAAATGAAAAGTCATCTTACTAGATGCATGAAATCCACTGAAAATTACTAAAAAGCTAAGGTAATAAATTATTTATATTCAATGAAAGAAATATCATATAGCAGTTAAAATGAATTAATCTCATCTAGATACAATATAAAATTTAGGATCCTGAATAAAGGTCAATGCAAAGGATAGAGTACAATATTTTCTTACTCTATACTCATTAAAAAAAACCATACATTTTCTAATTCCTTTTATAAAGTTATTGTAAATATGGTGCCAAAAGTTTTTAAACAGGAATTAGTAAGTAAAATATGATACTGACATTAGATCACTGAAAAAAATTATAACAAAATTATAAAAACTACATTAAACTAGTGATGACAGAAGGGAAAACTAAAGCACTTGAGAAATTTTTCAGATAAAATTTAACTTCATTTGTTAAATCAATACAAACTCCAAAAAAAATGAAAAAAAATTATTAGGCAAAAGGCATGCATTTATGTGATATTTTTGAGGTACAACACCAAAAGCAGAAACCACAAAAGAGATTAACAGACTACATAAAAATATGAAATAACATGAAAATATGAAAATCATACTTAAAAGACAAATGTCTAATGAGAACACAAATTAGCACAGTATCACTGATCTATCCATCATGACTTTAATATAAAAGTAATCCTTATAAATCCATAGAAAACAGACTAATGCACAATTGGTAGCTAATTGAGGAACATATATAGTCAATTAAAAGAAGCACTTTAAATGGAATTGAATTAAATTCACATACGAAAAAATATTCAACATCTCAAGACCCAAATAAACAACAGAAATTTTAAAAGTACTATATTTTCTCCAACAGTTTGCTATGATTAGAAATTATGTTCATAGTCAGTAGCAACATGAAAGTGGACAAATAAGTCTCATTCTTAGGATGTTATCAACTAACATATTTCTAGCAATCAGTTTATCAACATGCATTAAAACTCTTACAACAGTTTGTATCCTTTGACCTAGGAATTCCACTTCTAAGTTTTACAATCAGAAAATATGTATACATGTAATTTATACCTCAATAAATTTGAACAAAATTGTTCTCAACTAAGCAAAAAATTGGACAAGTGTTCAAGGTTGTATATATAAGAATGGTTTTAGACAGATGATTTGATAGACAGATAGGTAGATGTAGATTTTAATTACACGTATTATGTTAGAAAGAAATGAGATTGAATAAGGTCTAAAAATAGCAAAATGATTAAATAAATTATGACACATCCAGGGAGAAGAATTTTATGTAATTTAAATTCAGATAAATCTCTAATTACCAACACAGAAAAGTAGTTACAAATATTTTTAGAAGAATAAGTTAGAAAGCAATATGCTGAGTGTGCTTTCATTTTTAAAATGCAATGCTTGAACTTACATATAAGCTTAAAATTTTTGAGAAAGGATATGCAGAAGATACATTTGAAACATGAGACTATCCTTTTATTTTATCTTTGCTCAACTTTTCTACTTAATGTTTCAACAATAAATGCTGATTATTTATGTGTTGAGAAAAATGGATTGAGAGCAACTGCGTGAACAAGAAAGTTAGAGAAAGACAATGACAAATACCAGTCTGATTATGAGCTCTACTAAAAAAATTTCTTTGGAAAAAAAGATCTTTGCAAAAATTTGTGGCCTTTGAAAAAATCTAAGGCCTCTATACCTGTTCCTGGAGTCCTCTCAGTTTTTATGAACATAGTTTTGATGGTATTTTCATGATTCTGTTTCATACTTGTTTCACTTTTCCAAGTAATGTCACTCAAACAAAATTTTATAAATGTACTACTTTTGCATAACACAAATCTCAGCACACACATTTCAAAACGTTGAGTGAATTTAATTGAATAGCTTTCAGTATTTTAATCTAGTTTACAGTCACAAACTCTGAAAAAAAAGCAGATCTTGAGAGATGGATGGTACAAAATTATTGAGAATAAGCAGACAAGCGATGTTGGATGAAAGCCATCAGGCAGGACCAAGATGACCTGTTGGGTCAAACAAGTAGTTGGTTGAGGTTTAAATTCTTTTACCAATGAACTTTGGGAAAGTTATTTAAACCTATCAGATCAATTTAATAAATAAACTAAGCTCCTTCTATATTTATAATTCCTTAATCATCATAATTTTGCAGTAAAAGTTTTAACTCTGCTATTTTGAGGGGCTGCACTTAGATGGTAGAATTTAGCAAAAGCACCAAGAACAGTTTAGAAAGGAACCAATACTGCTCTTCGGACTTAAAGTTTTTAAAGATGTAGAAAATTGATTTCTGTTATACAAATTTTACTGTGTATGTTTAGAACCTTTTCATGTTGCTGAAGTTAGTAAAAATCTATTGAATTATACTCACATAAACATCCAAAACTTTGTCAGTGCAATGAAAAGATCTCATTAACTAATTAGTCATAATGTCTATAGTGAAAGAAATAATTTGTATTTTTATATACTCTATAAAACACTGAACACTCAATTTTGTTTTTTGAAAGACTGTGCAAGATTTTGACACTAGTATAAATACTTGCACAACTTGCAACATGGAAATCAGTTGCATTTGAATTCTTATTCAGAAACATTCCCACAACTTGTCCCTCTACATTTCTCAACAGTAACTTCGAAAATATTTCTAAGACCTGAAAAATTATGTCTTCATGAAGGTTATCCAGCATGGAAATGAGATAATGAAGTTTTATGGCATGATAAATTTTTGCTGGTCATTTGGAGTGATTGTACACATGGCAAGACGGACTACAAGAGTTGTAGTTTTCTTTACCACAATGTTCAAACTCGTTACCTTACACAAAATAAAAATTTTACAACTACATCATGTTTTCATTTTCACTTTAGTTTCCAGCAAGGAAATTGATTAAATACCTTTTCAAATTCTAAAATATTTATACCTCCATTCTGAAACTTAGCAAATAATAAAAAGTGTCCAATGGAAATAATGAATGAGTTCTAGAATTCCAATGGGAAGATTCAATATTTCTTTTTAAAAGATATCGTTAGGTTTTTGAAAAATTCATCTTAAATTAAAAAACCATTTCACTTATTCAGTTTTTTTCTAAGGAAGATCAATAATTGCATGATAAAATTATAAAATATCTATTATATAATATTTGCAGTATAAACATGAGAAGCATTTTACCCATTAATAAACAGATTAATCTTTTACTTCTCCATATTCATAAAAACATCTTTAATAAAGTATAGGTATATAGATATAGTGACATATTTATATGTATTTCCTATATTTTTGCTAATATTAAGATTGAGACATCAGTCATGTTCACTACTAATTTAAAAAGTAAAAATAAGAAGTCTGGCTAGATGCTTTTAAATTCAAAGTGTCCTCTTTGTCTTATGAGCTAGCTAGTTACCTATTACACAGCATTAGTAATTCCTTTCTTTGCAAGTTATCTTTAGGGTGTTTCAGCTGTACTGTGCTTTCTACCAAGGTAAAATATTAGCTTTTCTGGGTTTTTCTTTGCTATTCCCACCCCAGAGAAAGGAAGGTTTTTTGCTTCAAATCTCAGTGCACACATGTAAACACAATTACTCAAAACAAGGCAACAAGTGAGAGGCAGGGTTAAAATAAGAACTCAGGCAGTCTGACTCACAATCCAGGATTCAACCCCTATAACTTGCTGTTTTTCTTTGTCCTCTTTGCTGTGAATCAAGGTACTTGTTCTTTAGCAGGGTGTTTCTGCTGCAAATCCAGTTGCTACTGCATTATGCAATGAAGTCAGAAGCCTGAGCTTGTGACATCAATATAGGTTGCTATGGTAACTCTTTCCATAAGTATTACAGGTTCAGTGTAGGCTCAAAAAACGAGACTTCAGCAGAGTAGCAAAATAACTAGTATTATGCAGCCTAAATTACAACAAAGATTAATCAAAAAATGTTTTGTAATTATTATGTACTTAAAAATTTTGCATTTTTGAAGTCATTATGGAAAGTGATTTCTCTAATACATCTATTATTTTAAAATAAAAATTTCTCAATAGAAATAGCAATGCCATTGACCTTCTGATATAAAACATCCATGTGATCCATGCAGAAAAAGATCGCTTTGCATCTTAAATCAATTAAAGTTATACATGGCTTATTATGCATAAATTCATAATAGTATGATACCAATCTAGTTTTTTTAATACAGGAATTAAAATGACCTCAATAGCTGAATATGTGAAAGTACTTTTAGGTCAGAAGCTTATGTTTATCAAAGGAATATTAAGATCACTTTTTGATTGCACAAGTCCATCACCACTTTCCTAAAATATTTTTTTTTCTGTTACTCAATTCATATAGTTAAACGCACCTCCCAGTATAGGTGATATTCAGAAAGAATTCTGCTTTCAATTTTTACATGAATTTTAAATCATATGACAGAATAATTAGACTGAACTTTCTTCCATAGATCTCTTGTTTTATCATCTACCATCCTGAAAAGGACAATAATAGTTCAGTCTTGCAAACGTCCTTGAGCTAAGTGTTTGGGTTACAGTATTTTGGGCATTAGATATAAGACACCTAATAAAAAGGTCATGCATAAAGTTAATAATCATAGCAGTAGTGGTACAAACAATAATAAAAATACTGAGTATCTATCACATGCCATAGACCATAGACCATATTAAACAATACTTATGATGCTTCATTTAATCTTTAAAATTATGAAATGAGGATGGGAGGTAGGCACTCCTCATTTTACATATAAAACTGAACTTCAAGGATAAAATGACTTACTGAAATCATATAATTAGCTAGGAACACAACTGGCATTTGTATTTAGGACTGACTCCAAGTTTATAATGTTTAACCAGAAAATAAAGGGAATTTTACAGTAGTAAAAATTGAAAATTGAATGATAATCTTATTGAGCAAGAATTTCTTATCTTAGAATTCATCAGAATAGATTGCAAATGATAATTTTGTGGTTGACTTCAAAAACAATTTTTATGACTTACTTTCTTCTTTGTATAATGTTTAGCAGTTCTGAAACTTTTCCTGTTTATATTTTTCTTCTTTGGTTATCAATGAAAACATAAAATGGGTAAAGGATAGAAACTTGAATAAATGGTGATGGGAAAACTTGATATTCACATTTTAAAAAGAGTGAAAGTAGATACATTTATACTTACATCATACACAAAAATTAATTCAAATTTAATTAAAGACTTACATAAAGCCATAAAACTCCCAAAAGAAAGCATAGGAGAAAACCTCCCTGACATTGGTCTCAGTAATTGTTTTTATTTTTGAATTGAACACTGAAAGCATATGCAACAAAAGCAAAGCTAAAAAAATGGGATACATCAAATAGCAAAGTTTCTGCACAGCAATCATCAAAATGGAAAGGCAACTTAAAAATGGGAGAAAATATTTGTAAATTATATATCCAGTATGCAGTAAATATACAAGTAGTATACAAATATACAAGTAATACATACAACTCAATAGTAAATAAATAAACAGCTCAATTAAAAACCCAGAAAAATACCTGAATAGCTATTTCTCCAAAAAGAACACTCAAATGGCCAACAAGTATATGAAAACATACTCAACATTACAAATCATCAGGGAAATTGAAATCAAGACCACAATGAGATATTAGTATTATCAGTACAGTAAGAATGGGTATCATCAAAGAGACAAAAGACAAACACTGTTAGCAATGATGTGCAGAAAAAAATCAATATTTGTATACTACACGGTGGAATGTAAATTAGTATAGCCATTACAGAGAAGAGTCTAGAGATTACTCAAAAAATCAGAAACTAAAACTATCATATCGTATTGGTCAGTGTATTGGTTAGCTTTCTCTAGAGGATCAGAATCAGTAAAAAATATCTGTGTAACTATGCAAGGGGATTTATTAGACAGACTTAGGATCAGAGGCTCAAGAGTCAACAATTGCCATCAATGCAGTAAAGATACTAAGGATCCAGTAGCTGTTCAGTCTAAGAATATGGAAGCCACAGAACAAGAGGGGTCAAGAATGTATAGCAGCAGGCCTGAAAACTCACTGGAGAGTTATTCTGGCCTTCACTATCCACATTCCTATCAGCACTCTGGTCCATAGAGCTCTGGTCAGAATCATCCATCAGGTTCTGTTTATAGAATTCTAAGGCTTCTCTACCCTGCATCTCACAAACTTTCCAAAATACTTCCCCAAATGATTTTCAAAGACTTCTAAGTCACATGGTCAGGTATGGTCACAACATTGACCGCTCTTCTCCAATACCAATTTTCTACATTAGTTTTCATGTCACCAAGACTCAACACCTGAGACCCACAGTTCAAATAACAGGTTCAATTTATCCTGTAGTTTCAGAGAATTTGGTTCATTGTCAGCTGGCTACAAGGGAGAAGCATCATGGTGAAAGGGTATGTAGAGCAAAGATGTTCAGTTCATGGTACTCAGAAATCAGAGCAGAGAAGTGACAGAGAGGGAGGAGTTGGGTTCCATATGCAGTACCCAAGATCATACCTCCATGACCTCTCCAGAAACATCTAGAAGAATACTGTACTAACCTGATAGGCACTTCTTAATTCAGTGAAGTTTATATATTATAATTAACAGTCAATCAGATTTCCTGTTGTGGTAGCAAATTATGTAACACTGCAATTTAAAGGAAGAGAAATTTATTTTAGCTCATAGTTTCAGAGATTATAGTCTGTTTTGCTGGCTCCAAAGTTGGAACATCATAATAGAAGAGTTTGGAAAAGCAAAATTGCTTAATTCATGCTGACTGGGAAGCAAGGCACAGGAAAAGAATACCAGAGAGGATGGGACAGGGATTAGGTATAGTCTCCAAGGTCACACCTGTATGATGTGCCCAGAAATACACAAAAATGTGCTTTAATAATTTTTCCAGTCAATCATCTTGACATTCAATATTACTTATTATGCCTGCCACCTGACAATTGCACTTCTGCATGTGTTTCTAAAGGAAATAAAATCAGTATCTCAAAGGGGTATCTGCACTTTCACATTCATTGAAGTGGTATTGACAATAGGCAAGATATGGAAACAAACTGTCTGTGAACAGATAAGTGGATAAAAAATGTAGGATGTGTGTATGTGTACGTGTGTACAATGGAATGTAATATAGCCTTAAGAAAGAGAGAAGTTCTGTCAATTGCACCAACATGAATGAAACTTGAGAACATTTTGCCAAATAAAATAAGCCAGACATGGAATGAAAAACACTGTACTATTTCACTTACATGCTGAGTCTACAAAAGTCAAACTCCCAGAAATATAGGAGAAATACTCCTAGGGTATAGGGGAAATGGGGAGATATTGATTAAAGAGCGAAAACTCTCAGTTATAAACTCTACGTAGCATGGTGACTATGGTTAATAGTAATTCTATGTTAATAAATGTTAATAAACATTATTATGTTTCATATACTTGAAATTTGCTAGAAGAGTAGATCTTTAATGTTCTCACTACAAAAAAAATGAGGCAGTAGATATATTGAATGAACTGATTATAATAATTATTTTTTCAGTGTATACATATATGAAAACATCACATCAAGCTGAGCGTGGTGGCACACACCTTTAATCCCAGCACTTGGGAGGTTGAGTTAGGAGGAGCGTTGTGAGTTCAAGGCCGGCTTGGGCTACAGTGCGAGCACAAGGCGGGTCTGAGCTACACAGTGCGACCCTGCCTCAAAAAACCAGGGCCAGGAGTTTGACTCAGTGACTTAAGCGCCTGTCTGGCAGGCACAAGGTTGTGAGTTCAATCCCCAGTGCCAAAAAAAAGAAAAAAAAAAGAAAAAGAAAACATCACATCATATATCCTAAACAAACACAACTTTTATTTGTCAATCATACATAAGTAGAGCTCAAAAAACTAGCTTTTTTCTTAGGGACTCACTTTAATACTCTAATGTGTTCCAAAATATTATACTATATCAACTCTAATAAATATATGAATAATTTAATGTGCACATTCATCATAGTTTATAAATCATGCAAAACATTCCATCATTTGGCAAATTTGTGTTGACTTCTATTGTGGTTCAGGCACTATGCTAAATGTTAAATATGAACTACACCAAATACTAAAATGGTCCTCCAAATAAAGGAACATGTAGTCTATAATGAAAGACATTAATCGACACAAATAAATACACAGTTGCAGTGATGTCTATTCAGATAGCACAATTTCTAAATTTCCAAATTCTGTCCTCTCACACCCCAAAATTCCACCTTTCATTTCAGTTCAAAATCTATTGTTTCATCTCTTTCATGCAGTATGGCTTAGGGTTCTACCCACTCTTCCCTTTCTCCTGTATTTTCTTCCTCTTCTTCTGTTTGTCACTAAGTGCATTTGTGCACTCATCCCTCTGTGCTTCAAACATCTCAGTACCTCCCACTACAGCTCACTCCCTTAACTTCCACCTTAAGAGTTCCTGGGAGAGATCAGTATAGACTCATGACCAAAAATATGAGTAGGGTTTTTAGTTGAGGAAAAAAAAAAGAAGAAGAAGAAGAAGGATCAAAATCTGTAATGGATCTGCAGCTCCCACCCACCCAAATACTTTAGCCACTATCCTTGCCAGAAA
>RJWM01031829.1:0-22038 GCA_004363535.1 Dasyprocta punctata | reverse complement strand
AATAAGCCATGACCTGGAGCTGGGAACCATGGAATTAATGTCATGTTAATGTGACTAGTAAGGATTGTGTTAGCGGTGTCTGTCATAACTACTTTTGCATTATAGAATGTTTTCTGCAGGCCATGTATATATAGATATGTTGATGATGGTACTTGGGCAAATGACGTAACCTCTGCCTAGGAAAGCAGGGCGCAGAATAAAGCTATTCCTCTTTGGTATGCCTGATGGCTCATTAGCCACAGCGCCCTAGGGAAAATCCTGTGAACACTGGCAGAGCTTCCTAGTTTCCAGAGAGGCCTCTGAATACCGGGCCTTTTGTTTTCTGACAGGCACAGAAGCAATCCTTCTCTCCATACCAGTCAGTGATAGGGCTGAGAGCTAAAATGGATACTTCACAGTGGTTTGAGCCTGGAAGCTGCATTAGGCAGCTGCTTGAGGTAATTAGGAGTTGGGAGGTAACTTTCCAAAGGCATGTGGCAAGAGAATGGAACATCCATAGGAGGGAATGGTTCTTGGGGATGACAGAAAAGTCGACTGAAAGGAAGGCAGGGGCTCCTGAGGGAATTGCTGCTAGTGTGTAAAAATAGACACTTGTAGCTTATATCTAACTGTTTATAGTTGAGTTACAAGTTGTCAGATGATTTTAACGTCAACACCAGACTCCAGCACATTGACAAGAGTTGGAAAAGTTGGGGCTAAAGGCTAGGTTGGATTCTGGGGAAACATTTTTCCTGACTCATTCTTTCTCGCAACTTCTGCTAATTTAGCACCTGAGCTCTCTAAGTTATGCATTTTCTTCTGTATTTGGTTTTTAAATATGTGCCAACACCCTGAATTCTGAAAAGTGCCTGAAGGGGCACTGAATATTCTTTTGACTACAGTAGTATTCTTTCCTGACATTCCTGATAAGATTATCTTGAATACAGGCAAAATAAAAGAAGCTAAATTCTTTCTTTTGTGATCTGTAATTAAAAATGCTGGGGTGGTCTGTACATAGCTCAATAATCATTTTTCACTGCCCTGCAATTGGTAGTGTGTAATCATTAGGATTGTAATATGTGCAGAGAATTTTTGCCAGAGCCCCTTCCTTTGAATGAAGGTGGGTCTTCTATTACAATAAAATGCAGCAGGAGATGAGTTCGAGGCCTTTGCTCCTCAGGCAGTTGATGTGAGGATTCCATAGAAAGTCTATTAATATGACTCTCCCCTGACCTGGGACAACCTTGCTGTTTAAGTTCTGGGCTCCCGTTGAAGGAGACTGTCAATAGTAATAAATCTAGCTCCATTTTATGACATGAATAAATTCCCAGAGGATACTCTAATTCCCTGTACCTCAAATCTGATGAGCACCCTGTCTCCAGGAGTAGGTACAGTTGATGAGTTAGTTGAGCTGCTTTGACCCAAATGGAGTGGAAGCTGAGACAGTGCAAAGATTTATTCAAATGAACACACCCTCCTAGGGGGAAAAATACCAGTTATATGTCACTAGGCAAAAGTTTCATGGACAGATACTAGGTCTCAAAATCAGAGTTTCTGGGAGATGTGAAAAAATACATGTATGTTCAATGAACACGTGTCAGGTGCTGGGCTAACAACCTACCTGATGTTGTTCCATTCACCCTCACAACAGCACCTGGGAGGTGGTGCTGGTAGCATTCAGACCTGAGAACCCAAGGCTCTCTCGAAAGTTTTTCAAATTTGTGACTGAAGGAGGTTTTGAACCAGGTTTCCCATCTCTCTTTCGGTGCGGTGTGTTTTGACCCTGGTTTGCACAGACTCCTCTTGCTTTTAGTGTAGCAACAAAAAAGAAGTTGGGGCCAGTGGATTCCTTCAGGCCTTCTTAATGCACTAGGTAGTTGCAGCACCTAGGTAGTTATATCATTGGTTGGCAGGTCTGTCTTCTCACTCCCCTGTACCCAGGCTGGAATCTCCTACTAGAAGGGACTGTATCTCATTTATCCTGTCTCCTTAATGCCTACTTCAGAGCCTGGCAGCAAAAAATATACGCAGTAAGTAAATACTTGATGGAGCCAATGAGAGTTAAACATTTGAGCAGAATGTTTAGTGGGAGAGGGATAGAGGGAATAGATTGGAAGTCACTCACTCGCCACCTTCTTGCGTATGCGAGGATGACCAATTGAAACAGCCTGTGTAAGCCACCTTAGGTTGTGCACAAAACACATGGGTCTTGCAATGAGGACTGAGCCACTCACAGTAGGGGAAAAAAAAAAAAAAGAATGATACTAACAGCAGCTCTGGGACCTTGAGGAAAGGAGAGGCAAAAGGAGCAATCAATACGTATCTCTTGTGGCTGCTGCTGTGAAGGTCTCTCTGTTAGGCTCCAGAGTAAAATTAGAGCGGTCAGCCATCTTGTCAGTATCAAAAGCAAAGTGAAATTGGAGCTTAATGACATGAGTGTTCAAAGGGCAGTGGGAGAGGGAACAATGTCATTAGAACAGGTAAGAAGGGGGCCTATGAAAGGGGCACTTTTAAAAGCTGATGGTGTACTGAGACTAATAGATTTAATGGGCATGGTAAATAGGGTGAGACAAGGCCTATTGTGCAGTGCTCAGCCAACAGTGTCTCACAAAGAATGATGGATTAAGAAGAGAGTGGGAAAGAATGAAATTGGAGACCCAGGGAAACAAAGAGGATATGAGAAGCGGTGGTAAGGAAGAAGTAAAGTTGAAATTGCAGACAGAATTCTTTAGTCAAGGCTGGGAGGAAAGGAATTGATCAACCAGTGCAAAAATAATTCATGATGACAATAATCATTGATGAGGTGAGGGTGCGACGTAGCCTCAGGTTATAGCGCAGCAAGATTAATAGGACTGGAGAGTAACTTGTCTGTCTCTGTGCAGAGTTGTATTTCAGTATTGTTGCTTTCATTTTACGCATATGTATTATTTATCTTTTCCGTCTATTCATCTCTATACAAGGTGTGTATCCATGTGCATACCTTTACATGTATATATATAAAATGTATATGTACATATGTGTACATAAATATGTTTATGTACATATAGGTGAAATACACATGTAAAATGAAGACATCTATGTATCTATACATTTTCATAATTTGATGCGAAAGAAATATAAAAAGTCTCCAGGGAAGATCTTTATAATGTCCTTCCATACTATGTTTTTATTGTCACAAACTCTACTGTGGGAAATTTTGTTCCCAGGCATAATCCCGCTGCCTACCAGTAGTGGAAGAGAACAGCTGCTCACAATCATCTAGCTGCCCCTGATAAATGGAGCCTGTTACCATCAGCCTCTTCCCTGATTTTCATTTAGTAGCTCTAAGAAGCTCCTTTACTTTTCCCTCCATGGCTCTACACACTCAGCTAACAGTTTCTTGTGCTGATGTTCAACATGGTCTGACAGATACACCTAACGACTCATGGGGAGCTCATTCATACCTACCTACTCCAGAGTGGCTGAATTGCTTTCTTAATCTTGCCAGTGGAAAGCTCAAGGAATGCACATAGGACTTGATGCCTTTTGTTTGTTGATAATGAGGATGATGGAATATTTTAGCAATATTTTAGGAGTTGCATCCATTCTGGAGCAAATTTTCTAGGATTGAAACTATGTGAGGGTCCTCTGCAACATTCTGGGGCTAGTTATTGGTAATGTTAATAAGCAAACTGATATGGGTTATTAGTCAAGGTGAAAAGAATGGGAGGGGGAAGTATATATCTAGAAGGTGAAGAGGATGAAGATTTCTGCAAGGTCCTCACTTCCTCCATTTCATACAGTACCTCGCTGATTCTCCTTGTCCTCCTTTTAGTCACAGGCCTTTCTTAGGAATCAGCATTGAGCATGCCAAACTGTTTATCTTAGACTCTCTAGGCTTATGCAAGAGTTAAATTCCTGGATTTGAGTATCAGTTAAAATACCCTGAGCCTTAGATAACAGGACACTGGACTCCAAATGGCTTGTACAGTAAGTAAATTAAGTAGTTAACTAACAAAACTAGGATTCCTGTTAGAGTACATTCAAGTTTAGTTATTACCTTCAGTGGCTCAATAAGAACTCTTGTACTGATCATTATTTTGCTCCTATTGATTTATCATTTATGATTATTGAGATATTGATTTGTCAACATATAATAGTTCTTATTTTGATCTCAAGCTAACCACTGTAGTTCCAAGTGTCCCATGCAGAGGCAGGAAGGGAAGTTCCTCCTTGAAAATTTATTTTTGATAGTGAAAGACATTTCCCTGGGTCCCTTCCCCCTAAACTCCCTATCAAACTTCCTATCACAGGTCTATTGTTGAACTAATCACTGGCAAGGGGAAAGGGAATGTCATTATTAGCTTAGTCAATCACTATCAGCCCTACCTCAAGGATATAGAGAATAATACATCTTAGGAGCCCAGGACTCTGAATCTCCTGAATAATATCTTGTTTCTGTTAGCAAGGGAGAAGAAAGAAGGGTAGAATTTGGGGGCTTGGTAATTACTGGAGGGCTGATGAACTTAATGTTGTCACAGTCAACTCACATATGTAAATAAGACCGTATTTCTGGTAGGAGATGTGATATTTCAAGGTCAGTATATGCCACCACTTTTGATTATTTAGCTTGTAAGTTTGAGGCCAAGGTTTATACGGTATTCATTTAACTTTGTTGTTGTTGTTGCCAAGCTTTGATTAATTTTATCTTTTAATCACTTGACTTTTGTTTTCACAATATATAGGTTTAAAAAAATTAAATGGGAATTGTGACTTTCCTACTAATAAAAAGTTACTAATACCTTTACTCCTATTGTTGGTGATGCATGGCTTAAGAAGTAATCAGTTTGTCAGTGAATTCTAGGAGATTATAATGACTGTCACCTACCAAATATAGTAATGCTTACTATTTAATGATTAACTTGTTTGGCCAGAAATGGTACAGGACATTTTACATATTTTACATAATTTAATTTTCCCATCAATTTTGCAAGATAGAAAGGATAGTTTTCATATTAGTGATAAAGAAAGCAAGTCCCAAAGAAGCTAAGTTGACCAGAGTATAAATCTAAGAAAGAAGTAATATGGCATAAAATTTGAGAGACATGAGACAGATATTGTGCTAAATCCTGGCTCTACTATTTATTATGATCTTAACTAATTTACCAAACTCTCTCTGCCTCAGTTTTCTCATCTATAAAATGAGGACAAAAGTAGTTCTTAACTCAATAATTATTAACTCTCAATAATAACAACTAAGGATCTGAGCCAGGGTTTGAACTCAGGGCTGCCTGGCTGCAGAGGCTGCACCCTTTCCTGTCCTGTGCTGCCTCCAGAGCCTGGCAATGTGAACCATGTGTCAAGTGGCCAAGGGTGCTTTGCATTGCTGAACAGCTGTGAAGCACACTTTGCTTTAAGGGTAAGAGGAAACAAGAAAGCATTCCACACCTAGATACTCTTTTGTTATTTCTGTTACTTTTTGCCCTCCACTTAAGGTACAATCATTTTGAGAACTTACACAACACTAAGAAATAATTATTTATTGTTTTAAAAATGAATAACCTGTACATGTTGAGCAAGGACTAATTATTGAACTAATTGAGGCTCATGGAGTCTAAGCTATCACAATTCTGAGGCTTAGTATTTTGCCTTAGTTCATTGCTCCATCATTGCTAACTCTTTCTTCAAGATTTACAGAAGTAGGTATTTCCTTTTGTGTAAACAAAATCCCATTTCAGTGTAAGATTTAAGTTTTGCTAATATTTCATTTTGAACATTTGTTCTTGAGATGCCATTATTGGTTATGCATGTTGTTATCTTATACAATTGGCCTTCATTAACAGGATTACTGAGAGTGATCTCTGTTATCAGGGCTAGTTTGAGATCATGGAAGGGCACAGGCTATTAGATGTTTACTCCCAAGTCACATTCATGGCTTAGTGTCAGATTCCTGAACCCAATTTTCCTGTTGGGATGTAGGAGATGTGCCCACCATAAGAGGCAACAAATGTAGGGAGAACATAGCTCTTCAGGAGTCTTGTTTGACATTGTGGTAGGTCTGGTCCGAGGAAGTATAATCTTGCCCTGTCCCCTCTCCCTGGTATTTGACTTGCATTTTTCTCACGTTTGTTTGTTTTTTTTTAAACTCTTCTGAGTTCCTTAGATCACATTTCTTGTGTAGCATCCTATTGCCATCTCCATTTAAGCTTTTTTTGTCTTTTATTAGTTGCTTAGTCTGCCTATATCTCTAGTCCCTACATCTATAATACCTTATTACACTGCTATCTGTTGCTTCTTTGGGGGTAACCATGCTCTTTTTCATTGTTCTGCTAATTGGCTTCTATCTGACTCCTCTCAGGCTTGCCTATGACAGTCCTGGGAGCAATCCAAGGATCCTACCCTGGCCCTACATATTTGCCTGTAAATCGGATTTAGCTCTTCAGGAGGGCCTCAGCTCTGCCACTGTATGCTATGTTTCACTGGTCTTTTTATCCTAGAACCTACCATATTACGGAGGCTCAGCCCACAGTTAGGAACTCAGATATATACTCTGTGTGCTAGATGTGTTTTCTTTCTTCTTCCTTTCTTATTATGATGAAAATGAACTATAAAACTATCCTAAATAATGATACATAAGGACCAAGTATAGAAAAGGATTTATATCTTGTCACAGGAGGGATGGGCCCTCTAATTCATTGTAATTTACCACACTGCCCTTCACTTTACTCCATAATTATTCATTGCTTCCCAAGCTTCCTTGGTGCTTTGGTTATGCCAGGTTATAATTATTTAGCTTTTTGTGTACATGCCATGCCTTTCTTATCAGAGATTGTCAACTCCTTGAGGGATATCTCCAGCATAGTGTTCAACTCAGATCCTAGCTCATTCCTATGTGATGCATGTTTGTGCTGCTGCTGAAGTACTAAAGGTGAAAGGTGAGAATGGCTTTGTAGGTGGTGCACCTCTATGTGAGGCCCACTGATCATCTCCAGGCTACCTCCTAGTTTTCTCAGTGAGTGCCTGGTTTCCTGGATGAGCTCATTCCTCCCATGTAGTGGGGAAGGGAGTGTGCATCACGGACTTCCTGAGTTAAATTACCATTCAGCAATTTGTTGCAGTGAGTGACTTGTCGCAGGCCAAGACAGTAAGAGTGGTGCTGCCAGTTGCCCACCATGTTCCTTAGTTTACAATGGGACAGGCTTCAGTTCTTAATTGCCATCGACTTGACAGGAAACTCCCTCTTTAGGTATAGAGGTAGGTACCCACTGAGTGACTGATTTGGCTTCTGATGACCTCGTTTGAGCATAGTTTCTCAAAATGAGATGATCTGGCATCACATGCCTGAATTCACTGCTCACATCTTAGATTTGCCTTTATTACCCTACACAAACTATCTTGACTGTGTCACCCTTTTTATGTTTAAATTCTCTGTCAAATTAAAAAAAAAATCTCAGAAGAAGAAAAAAAGAAAGAAGCCTAACACATTTTAAGAAACCACAAACACCTTGTAAAAAGTCAACTTGTAAAATCCCAGCTGCTGAGGTAGTATATTTAGCAACTTTTTATACCTGCAGTAGGTACAGATGCACTGGTGTGCGTGTGCACACGCACATGTTTTGAACTTAGCTCGGGAGGGAAAAGAATGCTCAAAGACAAGCAGATCAGGGTCTGTCTGTATTGCCTTTTCTTTTTGTGACCATCCCATGGTGATTAGATATTCTGGGAAAGCTGTTTCACTTTTTTTCAAGTCTTAGTCTCTTATGTCTAAAATATGAGGATATGACCATATGCTTCCTAAGACTCTCTCTAACTCTCCCTTTATGATTCATTGTCGATAATATAGAAGAGTCGTGAACAGCTTATTTTCAGAATATGTTGCCTGCACCAAAAATAAAGAATGATGGCCAGTGAGTACATTTTGACCTCAGAGGAGCGGAGAATGAGAGAATGTTTATTTAGTGTTATGGACTGAATTGTTTGTGTCCTCCTTAAATTCATTTATGCTGAAATCTAACCCCAGTGTGATGGCATTAGAAAGTGGGTCTTTGGGAAGTGATTAGATCATGAAGTTGGAACCTTCATGAAAAGGATTCATGCCTTTATAAAAGAGGCCGCAGAGGGCTCTCTTGTCCCTTTCACCTGTGAGGCCACAGCCAGAGATGCCCACCCATGAACCAGGACGCAGGCTTTCCCCAGACACAGATCTGCTGGGGCCTACATCTTGCACTTCTCCAACCTCCAGAATGGTGAGAAGTAAATAAATTTCTGTTATTTACAAATCGCCCACTCTGTGATACTCTCTTGCAGCCTGAATGAACTGAGGTACCTAGTAACAGAGATCACTCGTCTCTTATTTTTGCCCTGATTTTTACTTTGTGTGCCACAGATATACTTATTGTCCTCCTTCCATTTCTAAATCAATCAGTCAGTCTCTCTCTCTCTCTCTCTCCCCCCTTTCATGTTCACTTGTTAGTTTATTCATTCATTCAAATATTTGCAAAGATTTTTAGCAATGACCTGTAAAAGAGGCTTTCTTTGACCCAGTTTTCTTGCATGTGAAGTGACCAAATTGGGGTAGGGGAAATCTCAGGTCTCTAGCACACCAACATTCATTAAATTCATAGAGAACTTCCCTCCATAAGCCTGTAAGGATGAAGAGTGTATCTGATCCTCCATCTTCTGTGTATGCCTTTTGCCTACAGGTGCACTGCTTCTCCTGGTATCCTTTCTCAGATGGCAGCAGAGCAAAGAATGAAGTAACTGCTGAAGATTGGCTGCCAAATCTTATGTGGGAAAACAGTTTTCCAGAATTGATATTTCTAGGAATGATTGAAGAAAAAGAAATAGACGCAACTCATCTTGGCAAGGTTAACAGCACAGGCAGCAGGTTCTTGGGCTCAGCTGCCAGCATGACCTCAAATAAACCAGCTTTGCCTGGCATGGCACCAGGCAGGAATGCAGGGTGTGGAGTGGCTCACAGGCTGCAGGATGGCATGGAGAACATGGAATGGTAGAGAAGTGTTGAGAGGAGGTGCCAGGATGTTTCCAGTGGCCTCTGGGTTAGCACTAGCTAAAGATGACGACAGCTGACTGTAGAGTGCAGAAATGTATGGGTCAGCGACTTTGAGTACTGGAAGGGTGTGTGTGTGGTCAATTGTGATTCTTCTTTCTGCCTTCTTTCAAATTTCAAGGATCTCTAGTGCCTCTCTCCCCTGATTTCCCTGGGTACTGGTCCAAAATGGTCATCTTTCACTATCTTGTTAATATTTCATTTTGTATCATGCACTTTTTGTCTTCTAGCTATGGTAGGTTAGCTGTAGTAGATGTGGCTGGTTAGGAGGAGAGTTGGGTAGCAGGAGAGTCAGTCTTTTTCCTACTCTATGGTTGACCTCTCCTTGATAAAAGACATGTCATTGATGAGAAACTATTTGAAGACCAGAGAACTAGAGAGTTGTCAGGCAGACCTGGAATGAGCCTCCAGGATAATCCAGCCTGGTCCATCATTTCATGGCTGAGAGTCACAACTTGAATCTTAGTTGGGGCTGCCAGAACTAGAGCCAGGGCTACTGAACTCCAGAATGTTTCCTCTCTCCCATCCTTATCTTTTCAGCTTACAAAAACCCACAAATCTTCTCTACATGAGCATGCAATATAAAGAGAAGACAGTATGGGAATGTGAAGAAAGACGTCACCTGAGCAAAATAGAGTATATGTTAGGGGACTCCCCAGTGTGAGGCTGGAGTCACATTTTAAAGAAGCTGAAACTTAAAAACTGCCTTGGAACATGTATATTTGGCATTAGGAAAGAAGAAAATACCCTAACAATCATATCATCCATAAATCTAGTTTTGCAGTTAGGAAAACTAGGTCCAAATAGGTGAAGCGATTTTTGAATTATTTTCCTATTTTTACTAGTTAATGTTTGATCACCACTTTCCCTTTAATTACTGTGACTTGATAATCTTTTTATTTACTTATTTGAGGGGGAAGTCTGTCCACTTTCTTGACAGTTATTGAATTTCTTCTACCGGTGTAACTGTTTTTTCAAAGATATAAATCCATAAATAGAACCTGAGACCTGCTCCCACTCACTTTTCCTGAAAAAGGTAGATAAAGCCTTTATCTTGTCCAGAGAACCCATGTGGCTCATGGTGACAGAATTTGGTGCTCTTCCACCCACGTATTCCCGTCCCCTTGGTCACCGTTCAGGCCCTTCCGGCAACGGTGCATTTCCAGACCTTTTACCACATTGTAAATTTTATTCCCCTAGGTGCATTTGCCTGAAATAATTTGTTTCATGCCACATTTCAGTTGATTTCCTCCCCTTGTTTTCAAGGTCCTTATACGTGCAGCTGCTGGACACAAACACCATTGTAATCACAAGTGCAGGACTGATTTGACCGATAATTCTCAGAACAATCTGGAGCAATCATCACCTCTCTCTCAGGGCTCCTTTATTCAAGATTTTCTTTCCAGAAACTATGGGTTTGCTTGAAGTTTTCTTGTTCAAAAGTCTGCCAATATCTGGAAACCAAGCCAGCATCGAGTGTGTAATTATCTAAAGACATTTCTAGACCTTTTCACTGGGTTCTCCTGTTTTGTTTTTATTTAAGTATCAAGCACACCCTCTGCTTCTCCTACTGGGTTGACCTGTGCATCCCAGCTCTGCAGTATTTCAGGGTCAAAAAACTCCCACGATTTTGGAGATTATATAGCACAAAGTTTATGCTTCAGGCCTATCTGCTATATAATTTTGTTGGGTGAATTTAACTAATAAAAGGAGGTGTTACTCTAAAGTTTCAGTGGTTGTTGATCAGTACAGGTGGAGATTAAAGTAATTCAGGCAGCGTGTTTCTCAGCACAGCATCCTTGAGTTCATGTAAATTATTTGTGTGCATTAGTTTCATACCTCTCACATCTGCAATCAGCCCTGTGGAGGCTCTGCATTTCCCCCAGTTTTGCCAGTTCTGGGGTTCCTCTGATCCTTTCTCTCCCAGGCTCAGCTATTAGATCAGGCTCCATCCAACTACTTGGACATGCAAGCTGCTTGAAGTGGCATAGGTGTTTGGATGTGTGTTTAAGAACTCCATCTGAATAAAAATAAAAATGTTATTAGTACATGTTTTTAATACATAGTAATTACATTCACTGCGGGAGTTGGTACTTTTACACTACACCATCTTACTTATTTTTACTTTCTCATTTAAAAAATTTGAGTTTGAATTATATCTTCAGGTGAAAAACTTAAAAATAACTTTCTCTTGGTTTTCTCTCTGTCTTGTGAACTTCAGAGGGACCAACATCATGTAAACTAGGCGTCAGTTAACATTAATTTTGGGCCATGCAAAAGCATCATTAAGTCTCTAGATCCTTCTATAGCAGCTCTGTCTTAGCAAATCAGTCACTCTCTTATCTTTTTCATATTGTCCTCAATATACAAAATATATATTCAAACCATTCTTTCTCCAGAAGGTCTTTGTTCAATTATTCTGCTTCAAGGTCTTTTTTCTTTTTTCACATCCAAGGATACTATCATTGGCTGAATAATTAGGTTATCTTATTTGGAGAGACTTCTCTAGCCTGTCTGAGGTCACTGTCCAATGGAAATGCTTTCTTAAGATTTATTATCAAGACAAACATCAAAAACTGAAATCTATATACAGATTAATGCAAAGTTACATTGAATTTACAGATTCTAATATAAAAGAACTCTCATTATTTCTCACCCCAAGTAGTATGCTATTCTTCAAGTCAACAGCAACAGTCTCACTTCCCTTTACTAGTTCATTTATGACATGATCTGACTGATATAATATGGTACGATTTCAAGACCTTTTGTTACCCTGATTGTTCCTCACTGTACACAGTATATTTTGTCCAAATCCTTCACAAGCATCCCTATGCCCACCTTTCACACAGATCATATTTAATTTTACTTTTCTTTTAAAAAAATTCAGTAAGAATATTATTTTATCTTGAACAAGAAATAAAATATTTCTAAACATTTTCATTTATTATTGCCTAGCAAGCTCACCTAGGATATGTATATTTCCTACATGATAAATTAGATTCAAATATTCATTTGATCTGTTTAAAGTCTCATTTTGATAGAAACTTAAATTATTGCATAAGAAGGAAGGAAGAGAGAAGATATAAGAGGATAAGAGAAATTTTGAGACCATTGACTTCCTGTCTGCCTGGCACCAGTACATTAGCCCTTATCAAAGTTGGGAGAGCTGGTACGACATAGCCATTGGAGGTACTGGATCAATACCTGGCAAACAGCCTGAAGGTCAGATAAAGTACTTAGGCAGGCAGTTTGCCAGGCTAAAGAGATGTCAAGAAAATCAATTAGACTCTAAAGAAAGAGTAGCAAGCTAACTAAAATTCCATTTTGAAAGGCTCCCCGTATTTCAGAAGTAGTTTATATGCATTCACAATATCTTTATCTCGCTCATAAAATTACATTTGATAAGCAATTAAAACTATCCTTGGGTCACCAGAGGTCAACCCACAAAAGATTGTAAACACCTGCACTATCCTAGATTGGAAGTAGCTACAAAGAATAGAGATTTAATCAAGTTCTTTTCAGGGTATAAGATTACATAACTTTCAATTAATTTGTTCTTTTTCTATATTGATTACTTTATGTGCATTTAGAATGCTAAACATACTTTGCTATTTGAGTGGTGATAGACACTGTGGACTGTGGATGCCAGGTAGTCGACTTAGTAAATTACAGCTGACTCAAGTCAAAAAATAGAAAGGGAAAAATAGGACTGATTGCTTGGGTAAAGTTTTTCATCAACAAGCAAAAGAAAGCAGCATAATGTTTACTCTGCGAAAGGCAGAAGTATTCTTGCTATTTGTTTACCAGTGAAATCTTTTTGTTATTTATATAGTCCCTTTTCTGTTCCAGAGGACTTGTGGGCATATTTAGGTATAAATAACATGATGATACTCTATTTATCCTGTGTCTCATGATTTTCCTAGTATCATTACATAAGACTGGCAGATAATTCGTAGTATACATTTCTTGACTTCAGTGAGATTTTTGTCCAGCCTGGTGGGGAAAATTGTATGCAGGTGTTTTAATGGCTTGCTAGTGGAAATTTCTTTATAAGAGATAATTATCAAAGCCCACTTTTTGAGACAGGTATGGTGCTAAATGCTGTGGGGATGCTCTGCTTTCAGGGAACTTACAGTCTAGTGATTAAAACATAAACAAACAAGCAATCTAAAAGAACACCTATAATTTGTGGCAAATGTGAGACAGAGAAAAATAAAATAAATAAAATAATATAAAATGTGGAAGGTTTAAGTTTATTCTGAAGATTTCAAAGAAGTGAGTGGCAGAGGGCAATTCAGGGAAAAGGGACAGATTGCTCCAAGGGCCTCGGGCTGTGAGACAGTTAGGGAAAAGATCATGGAGGCTTGTGGGTACAGCAGCTCTTACCACACAAGACTACAAAATTTCCTGTTTCATTTTTACAGAAAAACATTTTAATTACCTCTTCTGCTTCATAATAGGTCAATTCTAAAACCCTGAATAGTAATATTTGTTATTTTGGATTTTTAGAATTTTATATTAGGGTCATGTATTTCATGAATCTTTCTGGGTCTCTGCTTTAGAGACTATAGATTCCAGGATATGGACTTAAATGTTCTCCAGCTTTGGGATGAACCATACCTTTTCTCCTGGATGTAGACCCAGGCCAAAAGGCTATGCTTATTCATGCAAAGACTCTGCCACTTAGCACTCAGTCAGTCCCACTTCTCATTCAGGGCAAACCTAGGGAATCTCAAATTTGCCAGCACATGAATGTCTTAGCTGCAGATCCCAGCATCAACTGCCTACCTGTTTTGATGCCTACCAATTGTCCTCTGCCTAGTTCTTGACCTATTCATACCTAGTGTTCCAATTCACACCTTGAAGTCCTTTGACCTTGATTAACTAGCCTCAAATCTAATCTATTCTTTTCCACAAATGATTGCCCTGTCTGGGTTCTTGTTATGACTTCTGTTTACATGTTCCCCCAAAGCCTCATATGCTCATAGGTGGAGCTTTTTCAAAGGTGGCTGGATCTAGAGTATATGATGCTGGAATTGATTTATAGTACAATGATAGAATCAAGAGCACCAGGATAAGGACATAAGTGCTATCTACCCTTAGTAGCCTGGATCAGATATAAGAGATAGGAAGAGCCGCAGTCATCCCTTGCTTGTTGTTTTGCTGTCTTCCTGCCACAAACTGTTTCTCCTCCATGATGCCTGTCAGTCACTCTACCCTGCCGTGGAGCCCACTAATTATGGAAGAAACATCTACAAACTTTTCCTCCTTCAACTTGGAGGGTCAGGTATTTTCTCTCAGCAACAAAACAAGAGTAACTAAGACAGTTCTGCACTGCATATTTAGAAGTCTGTACAATTTCACAATTTCTTCTAGAACCTATATGCTTCAATCCCAGCTACAACAGCCTTGGTTTCTAAGTCATTTCCTTGCAAGCATCAAAGGTTTATTGAAAATAGCTGGAACACATCTTTTTATGTACAAAGGCAATCCAATTATTTATCCTGATCAGGTAGTTTATAATTGATTTAAATAATACTAAATAGTTGTTAAAGTCATGAACTTTGTAGCTGATGACCTGGTGTTATGCTTGATACATTGTGTCAACTTGAGAAGTTTAGAAGTTTAACTGAGAGACTCAGTGGGGAGCCAGGGTTCTTACTTTGTAAATACCCCCATCCTGTGCAAGAGGAGGGCAAAGAGATTTTGTGAGTGCTACATCTGTCCTAGGGACTGGTAGGTGGCCTGCATATACCATAAGGGAGGAGAAGAGGTTTGTTTTCCCCCTTTTGCTCTGGCTGGTTTTGCTTGCTGCCTCCTTGAAGTGTTGCCCTGGTGCCACACCACCCTGCCTTGGAGCCAGCTGATTATGGACTGAAACCTCCAAAAACTGTAAGATAAATAAACATTTCCTTCCCTAATTTTGGGTATCAGGTATTTTATCTCAGCAAGGAGAGAAAGTAACCAAGACACCTGGGTTCCACCATTTAACTTGCATATAAATTTGGGCAAGCTATATAAATATTCTAGGTCTCAGTTTCTTTTTCCACAGAACAGGGCAAATAATAAGACCTATCTCAGAGATGCTCTCATGAAGACTGAGTAAGTAAATACTTGTGAAAAACCTAGAATGCTGCTTGGAATTTGTAACCTCTTCATAAGTATTAGCTATCAAGTATAGAATTAGGATTTAGATTTAGACTAAGGCTGCCTTAGCCTGTGCTTTATCACTTCAGCCTCTTAAGACAAGGGTCCTCAAGTGATCTGTAAACATCCATCTTTGGATCAAATTCAAGCAAGAAGAATAATTTTTAAGTGTTTAAAGTGTTGTAAAACCAAACCAACTAACCATAGAACAAAGAATAAAGAAAAATATATGGCAGAGACCTTACATAACTCAAAAAGCGTAAATTATTTCTTGACTCTATACAGAAAACATTTGCAGATGTGTGGTTTAAGATCTGTTTTGCAGCTCTATGTTGTGTGATTTGGTGCAATATATTTGTCTTAGTCACTTTTCCTGTTGCTGAGACAAAATACTCACCACCCAAAGTTTATTTAGCTCAAGGAAGAAAGGTTTATTTACCTCACAGTTGTTAGAGGTTTCACTTCATAATCAGCTGGTTCTGAGGCAGGATGGTGTGGCAGACAGGCATCACAGGGGAGAAATAGGTCATGGCAGACAGAAGGTAGAAAAAGCAAGGAGAGTCAACCACAGCTCTTTTTATACTGAGTATCTTATCCAGACTACTTAGGGTAGGTAGCCCTCACACCCTTAGTCCTAGTGCCCTTGATCCTAGCATTACACCATGAATTAATGTCAGCATCACACACTCTAGATCCAGTCATCTTTGAAAAAGCTCACTCATGACCATATGAGGCTTTGGGGGAGCATCTAGACACAAACCATAACAATATTAAACTCAGAGACTCAATTCTCTCATCTGGAAAAGAAAGAGTATAATATCCATACTACAAGGTTGTGCAGGGACAAGTCAAGATCTTGTGTAGAAGTATGCAGTGTGATTGAAAAATAGAGTGAATATGAAAATGTTTGAAAATATATTAGAATAAAACACACATTGCTTCAATCCTCCTCAAAATATTCCACCTTATTTTGAACACACTTATCTCAACCTTCTTGTTACTTTGTGAAACAGTTAGGGAAGTACTCTTTGGTGTCTTTATAAGGTATAGTAAAAAATACAGTTCATGATTTTGCCAAGTGCCACTCAACAGAAAGACAACATTGTAAAAACATTATAGTACATGTGTTCCCGTCTATCTTGTTCACTGGATCTGCTACCATGTGACTTTTGGCTTTTCCACAAAGTCCAGGTGGAAAAGGTTAACATTTTGAATGGATTAAGGACATTGAGGCAGCCAGGACAATACAACTAAAGACACAAAAGAGGACTTTGAGAACTGTTCCACAAAGTAGCATACATGATGAAATAAGCGTGTTTGGAATGAGAGTGTTATGGTTGATACATTGTGTCAACGTGAGCAGTTTAGAAGATTAGAATACTCAGCAGGAAGTAAGGGTTCTTACTTTGTAAACATTCTCATCCTGTACAAGAGGAGGACAAGGAGATTTTGTGAGTGCTACACCTGCCCGCGAAATTGGGGTGGTGGCTTGTGTACAATGTAAGGGAGGAGAAGACTCTTGTTCTCCCCATTTTTGCTCTGGTTATTTTTACTGGCTGCTGCCTTGAAGTGTTGCCCCAGTGCCTTGCCATTCTGCCTTAGAGTCAGCTGATTATGGACTGAAACCTCCACAAACAGTGAGCTAAATAAACCTTTTTTTCCTTCATTTTGTGTGTTGGGTATTTTGTCCAACCAACAAGAGAAAAGTAACCAAGACAGAGGGGAAGTATTGGAGGGATTTAATGACAATGTATCTTTCACTGTAATAGATTTTTAAAAATTAGACATTACCCATATTTTTTGATCACACCGTGTATCTAGCACAATATTCTTGCATACAGAAAGGGCTTACTAAGTGTCACGCCATTCCTTCCTTTCCCTGTAAGAGTTAAGTTGGGTTCTCTTAAGATGTATCTAAATTATTTTTTATATAGTATTGGTCTTTGCAGTTAGATGACCTGGGTTCCACCATCCTTGCCATGTGTAAATCTAGGTAGTTATATATGTAAAACTGTCAGCATATAACTTTTGATAAGTAGTCTGCTGAAGAACTGCTAAATGAAAACTTACCGAAGGGAAGCAGAATATGTGGAAGGCCTGGTGATATTAATCAGCTGTAATTTGGCCATTTGGGGTTCTGGTATGTCAGTCAATTCACGGAGCAGGATGGTAAAAACAAAAATGAACCATTATCCGCTGTCTAGGTCAAGTGGATAGTTAGGTGAATTAAAAGCCATATGTGGCACAGCTCAGCTTCTCCATGCTTAAGTGCCACAAAAGGATATGAGTTAGACAAGCTAAGGATGTCAAAGCAAAAGATGCCATTGTGGGGACAGTTCCCCAGAGTAGCTTAAGGAGACATGACTACCTGATCAGCACATGGCATGCAGAGCTGGGGGCTGTTTGGCGGCTGGTTGGAAAGTGCCTTACTTTTAGGGTCACGGGCCAGAGCATGTCCTTCAGCAGTAGGGACAGTGTCTTAGTGGAAATGGAACATTATTTACAATCAGAGGGAGCACACTGAAGAGCTATGGTCAGAAAAAAGGCTCCTGACAATGTGTGGGGAGGCATGAAAATCGCGTGAGTTCTGAAACCAATGTGAATCTTGGAACAGACATTTAAGTCCATATTGATTGGAATGTACATCCTTGCTCAAAACTTTTTCTCGCCCACATGTGACATTTTATACAGTCCATTTTAATCTCTCCCAAAATTAGCTATTTAAAATTTCAAGCCTTTCAGGGCTTTAGGAACTCTTATTGATGTGTAATATACATTTAGACAAGTAAGTCAATTAATTTTACAAAATGCATACACTCAATTAATCAACATCCTGATTAAGAAACAGTTACCAGCATTTCACAAGCTCTTTTCATATTCTCTTCCTATTTCCACCCCTCTTTAAGAGTACCAATTGCTCAGACTTCCAATACAAAAAAATTAATATTGCCTCTTTTGTTCTTCACATAAATATGATATGCACTCTTCTGTGTTTGACTTCTTTTATTCATCACTAGTTTGTAAGGCCCATTTCTATAGTTGTAGTCATTCATCCCTACTGCTGTCAAGTATTCTACTATATGAATATAGTACAATTTATTCATTATATTGTAATTGGACATTTGGATAGCTTTTACTTTTAGACATCACAAGTAGCACTAAACATTCTCTTGTATCTCTTTGGGTGAATATATGCAGGAATTTCTGTTGTCTCATTATAGAGTATGCATAAATTAAGCTTTAATAAATATTGTTTTTCTAAGGTGGTGGCATCAATTTAAACTCCGTGTTGGTAGATTTTTGAGGAATAGAGGTAAGTCTTTTTAAGAGTCTATCAGAATATGATCTATCATGACAATTTTGGAAACCAAGTATAGTTGTCTTGATAGTAACTGCATTGGTCCTGGAATCTAGAGAAATCAGAAAAGTTAGCAGATGGAAAGCAAATGTCTTGTCAGGTATAAAACTGTGACAAGCCATTGCTAGTGGTGCATTCTCACTTTGAGATCTTTCCAGAGTGGCTTGTTACAGGAATTAGCTTGAACATGTGTTTTTATTTTTTTTTGGAAGAATGATAATAACAGGAATTGAAATAAAATTTCAGATATGTTCTATTAATTTTACATGTACTACATTAATTTCTTGGATTGTTTCTTTTTCCTATTTGAATGCATATTAAGTATAGCTACCTGCTCTTGGCAGGAAAATACTATCTCTGAACCATCTAAATAGATACTTAAGTACTACTGAAATTGTTGAGTATTTTGCACTACTAACTATAGAATATTTCTGCAAAAGACAAAAATGCCCTAAGTTCCAAAAAGAACATCACTATTATGCACTGCAAACATATACTAAGAAAAAAAGTACCCTAACTTGAAAAAATGTGAGGAACTTTTTAAGGCGGGAAGAAATAGTAAGCCTTGAAACTACAGATGAATTGTTACATCTTAGAAGGCTGGAAACATAACTAGCAAGTCATCAGATAGTCAGCTTCCTGAATTGAGAGCATCAGGAAGTTACCAGAATAGTTTGGGATGAGCTTATCTCAAATCAGTTTGATGTCATGTCTTGACTAAATGCCATATAAGGAGGAAGCAGTTGAAATTTGGACTTTTGAAACTTTAGTCTTCTTTCCATGTAGCATTTCTGTTAGTGAATCAGAAACATGGCAAGTTTTTGAAAAGCAAAATGGTCTAACGTATGGACTTTGGAATCATACAGACTTAGATTGGAAACCAGTTTTGTTACTTATTAGCCAGAGGTGCTTGACCTCAAATAAGTTTGCCTTCACTGTTAAATGCTTTGCTCATTATAAAGTTGGAATAATAATACTTACCCTGCAAAGTTGTTGTAAGGATTAAAGGCCTAACCTATATATTTGTGCAAAATTTCAGGCTTCTAGCCTTTCCCTTGGAGGTCAAATGGTAATGCAATATGAATCTATAGCATCTAGATCCATGATTCTCTCTGTGCTCAGAGTCTCCCTTTGTCCTCTTCCTTTCTGCCTTTTTACAAACCACATCAATTATTATATAGGGTTAGAGTTTTCTATTTACTTATCTATGTCTCTGACAGACTATAATCTGTGAGGAAGCAGCAACCATGCTGGTCTCATTCCCAATACTTAATTGAAAGCCTCCCATATAACTGAAAATAATTACTGAGCTCCCTTACCTCCTTTTATGCTTTATTTCAAAGTCTTCATTCTGGTAGTGCTATTGATACATGAAAGGTCAACAATTCAATGGATCCTTGAAAATTTAGAGAAGTGGTCACACCAAACAGGATCAGAGTAAAGATTAAAAATAAACCAAGCTGACACAAGAAAGGGAATAATTATGTAGGTACAAAGGAAGTAGAAACATGAATGTGAGTCAGCAGCCTGGTGCTGTTATTAAAAGTGCGAACATGATCCTCAGATGTATTAATAGATGCATGACATGCAGAAGCCATGGAGTAATCTGCTTATTTTGACTTGGCATTGCCTGCGACCTTAATGAAGAGCTGTGCAGTTTTGGTGCTCCAGGTTTATTAGAAGTTGCAGAGCAATGGAGGAGGGTCTAGATGCCAGTCACGAAAATACTCAAAGATATCAAATGTATCTTTTGTGAGGAAAGTTTAAATCTTTTGTGATTATTTTACTTTGCAGTAGAAATGAGAACGCTAAATAAGCACAGAATGTGTTGTGTTTTTCAGGATCTTACGTAAATATATGATGAATACAAGACAGTGCCGTTAGCTCATAGGATTTGTAAGAAAGGATTTGGGGTTTTGTCTTTCCTGCAGAAAGTTGAATGCCCAAGATTTGAAAAAATAGTTTTTAACCCTTCCCTGAAAGTTACACATCCTTGTATCTGGAGTGTTATCACTTAAGGAGCCAAGCAATTCTTTTTTGTAAGCCCAAATCTCTTCCACTTTGATTTTTGACAATAGTCTCTGGTTTTGAAACATTAACGAAATGGTGAATTTGAATGTGCTTTATATGAACTTCTTTTTCTTTGCTTTTTATTAATGCATTTTTTGTACAAGTTAATGAGTTTCATGGTGACATTTCCGTATGTGGATATATTGCTGATCTGCCCTACCAATCTTCCCTCCCATCCTCTTACCCTCCCTTCTCCCTGGCCTCCTCCAGTCTCCTTCCCAGTCCCTAACAGAGTTTTTCTTCTTTTAGATGATTTCTCTCGCACCGTGCTCTCACTCTCACTCTTGTTGTGTCTCTTGTTCTTGGTTTTGTCATCAGAGAAAACTTGCAATATTTATTTCTTGCCTTCATGTGTCAGACTTATTTCACTGAACATGATGTTCTCCAGTTCCATCCATTTTCCTGCAAATAACAGGATTTCATTCTTCTTTATGGTTGAATAATATTTGGCTGTGTATATATGCATGTTTTCTTTATCAACTCATCTGTTGACAGACGACTAGGCTGATTCCATATCTCGGTTACTGTGATTTGGATATCTCAGTTACTGTCAACCACCATGGGTATGTATGCAGGGTCCTCTTTTGTACGCTGACTTCATTTTCTTTTTTCATATATACTGAGGATAGTATAGGTGAATCATGTGGTTGATCTACTTTTAGTTTTTTTGAGGATATATTAACTTTTTAATGTACCTGAAACCACTAGTCTTTCCCTTTCTATTATTCTATTATCTCTTTTTTTTTATTTAAGAGAAAATAGATACAGAAGATAGAAACAAAAATAAAAAAAGACAAACAACAACAACAGATCTGATATGATAACATTGTAGGTTTACACACTGAGGTGGTTGAAGTTTGACAGTGGTTACAATATTGCATATTGTTACCTTCATAGGGGTTGATCGTATTGACAGATATAGACCTGTAAGATTTATCAATTTAGGTATATTAACTTTTCTTTTTCAATAGCTATTGTATTTAGCAATATGGTTTTTTTAAACTGTCTTATTTATGCATATTTATAAATTTATGTCTTTTTCCTTTTCTCTTCCTTCCTTCCTTTCCACTTAGAATACCTCTTGTTATTATTGAAATAACTACCCATAACATCAGGTCTAATGTAACCAAGCGAAATAGTTCAGAGTGAAACCAATAAAGCATAAAAGAATGGTCATACATAAGAGAAACAAAAAAACTAAAGAGATCAGCAAACAACAACAACATATCTGATACTGTAAAATTATAGGTTTAGTAATTTAGATGGTTGGAATTTTACAGTGGTTGCAACATTGTATATTGTTGCCATTAAGGGGGCTGTTCAGATTGACAGGTAAAGACATGTAGGATTGATCTGGTCTTATGAATATCAACTGTTCTCTCTCACCAGCTAATGCATTTAGTAGTATAGACTTTTAAACTATCTTATGAATACC